>JAODAL010053564.1:0-25208 GCA_025379985.1 Phyllomedusa bahiana
GTTTCGTAGTGTTTTTTAGCATTGGGCCATGAAAATCGTGGGAGAAAAAACCCAGTTCCGCCATTGTTTCTGGGCTTAATTTTTACAGTATTCGCCATATGAGATAAATGACAGGGTAACTTTACTATGGTGGTCGGTACAATTACAATGATATAAATTTTATATAGTTTTTTCGTCTTATTACTTTTACACAATAGAAGTGAGTTTATAAAAAGTTGTGTTTTTATGTTCTCCTGTTCTGACAGCCATAACTAATTTTTTTGTATACAGAGCCGATTGGCTTGTTTTTTTGCGAGAGGAGTTGATGTTTTTATTGGTACCATTACGGGGTGCATGTGACGCTTTGATCACTTTTTATTAAGTGATATGTGAGGCATTTTGAACAAAATACAGCAATCCTGGTAGTGTTTTTTATTTTTATTTTTTTACAGCGGTCACCATGCGGTATAAATGACATGCTTACTCAGCAGGTTGATACGTTTACAGCGATACCAAATTTGTATATTTTTTTATTTTTACTGCTTTTACACAATAAAAACACTTTTATTCGAAAAGGAAAACATTTTTGCATCGCCATAGTCTGAGAGCCATAACTTTTTTTATTTTTCTGTTTACAGAACTGTGTAGGGGCTTGTTTTTTGCGGGATGACTTGGCGTTTTTATTGGTATTTTTTGGGGGGACAAGACTTTATAATCGCTTTTAAATCCGCTTTTATGGAAGGCAGTGTGACGAAAATACTGCAATCCCAGTAGTTTTTTTTTTTTTTTTTAATAACGCTCACCGTGCAGTATCCGTGACAAGTTAGTTTTACTCTGTGGGTTTAGATGATTACGGTGATACCCAATTTATATAGTTCATGTGGAAGCACAATTTTTTTTAAATAAAGTGTTTTTATTGTGTAAAACAATATTTATGCATCGCTATCTTCTGATAGTCGTAACTTTTTAATTTTTCCGCATACAGAGCTTTGTAAGGATTTTTTTTTTTGCAGGATGAACTGACGTTTTAATTGGCACCACTGATGTTGATATAAGTTTTTGATGACAACTCCATTTTATGTGCTGCGGGATGAACAAAAATCGCAATTCTGAGACTTTTTTTTACAGCGTTCACCGTACGGGTTAACTAACGTCGTTATAATGTCGTTATGCACGTGGCGATAGCAAATATGGGTACTTTATTGTGGGGCAATTGATGTTTGTAAAGGGGAAAAGGGCGATTTAAGTGTTTTTATTTTATTTTTTGTGGTTTACTTTTTTACAGGTTTTTTTGTTTTTTTTTAAACTTTTTCACTCTTTTCCCCAGAGGGGAATTGTATGAACTATCGTAAGATCGCTTATAGCTGTGTACTGGTCTCCATGACAACTGTCAGTCACGATGCCCACAATGCAATGTGGGCATGGTAACGACACCAGAGAACCCGGATGCTGTCATTCAGCGTCCGGGCTTTCGGGTGAGTTGATCAGTGAGCACGTCTGCGCCGCTTACTGCGCTGGATCACGGGCAGCAGCAGCTCACTCCTGCTGCCTGCAGCTTCGATGTTACGACCATGATAGGTCGCGACATCGAAGGTTAATTCTTCGCGGCCGGAGCTCACACCGGCTGTGGGGGATGCGGCCTGATGCCAGCAGCAATATACCGATGGTCCCATGCCGCGAACTTGCGAGCTCCGCTTGTGAGCGCGCAAGATCACCATGACGTACCCATACGATCATGTTGCAGGAACCCCTACCTGACCTTGACGTATGGGTACGTCAAATGTCGTTAAGGGGTTAATGGGTGTTGTTTCCAATATGGAGTCTTTTTAAGGGAGTTTATAACGTTTTAGCACCTTAGTGTGTCCAAAAACCTAAAATGGTGCCTAAAGAAAATTATAATGACAATGAGACCCCAAAGTCCGGTAGGTGCTTCTCCTACTCTGAGGCTTGTGGTTGAGCTAAATAGCGTGTTAGGGCCACATATGAAGTTTCTCTAAAAATGGTAACAGCCATCATGTTTCAGGGAATACGAGATAGGCTTGAAAATCTGCAAAAAAAAAAAAAAAAAATGTAATTTTAAATTTCACCTCCACTTTGCTTTAATTTCTGTGACACACGTACTGGGTTAATAGACTTCCTTAATGGGGCTTTGAATACGTTAAGGGGTGCAGTTTGTTTCATGGAGTCATTCAGGGGGTTAACATACAGGCCCCTCAAAACCACATCAGAACTTTAAAATATCGATGTTGCAAATTTTCTTGAAAATGTGAAAAATGACTACTAAATTTTCAAGTCCCCTAATGGTATAAAAAAATGTTGTCATTTAAGAAATTATGCCATCCTAGTTACAAACTATTTTGTGTGGCATAATGGTCTTGCACGCAGAAATTTTTGTACTTTCAAACTGGCAAATGTTTCAAAATTTTTACGATATTTGATATTTTTCACAAATAAGGATTGTACGGACCAATATTTCTTATTAACTTAACTCCTTAACGACCGCCCGCCGACTTTAGACATCGGCTGGTGCAGGTCGTTTGTCTGCAATTTTTTATAAGTGAACTTAAACTATTCCCCTATTGTCTCGAATAAAACGAGGCCTCATACAACTGCGTCATTGAAAAAAAAAAAATTACAACTGTTGAAACGCAAGGAGGCAAAACTAAAAAAAAAATGTTCTGGTCATTAACTACTTTTCAGGCTTAAGGGGTTAAGGGGTTAAAGCACAATGTGTCACGAGAAAAAAGTCCAATCACATGGATAGGTAAAAGTACCAAAAAGTTATTCTCGCATAAAGTTACACACGTCAGATTTCAAAAATAGGGCTCGGTCACGGAGGTCAAAACTGGCAGCGTCATTGAGAGGTTAAAGAGAACCTGTCACAGGTTTTGCCCCCCTTGCTGATGACAGCATAAGCCAGTGTCAGACCTGCTGTTTCCAGTGATGTGTCCCTTATTCTGTAAGATGCTGTAGTTTTCGTGTATTTAATGCTCAAATTTGCAGTTTTCAGCCAGAAGAGTCATTCGAAGAGTCAATTTTTTTTTTCAAACCCGGCCAATCGGAGGCTAGCCCCGCCCACCTCAACTGACAAACCTATTACTTTGAATAGGTAGAAACATGTGAATAACTGTCAGTGGGCGGGGCTAGCCTTTGATGGGTGGAGCTAACACCTGCTCATGAATAAGATTTAAGGGGTAAATACTCTAAAACTGCTGCATCTTACAGAATAAGGGACACAGTGCTGGAAACAGCAGGTCTGACACTAGCTTGTGCTGCCCTCAGCAAGGGTGGCATAATCTATGTGACAGGTTCCCTTTAAAATGAGCATAGGTGCACACTTGTGTGGCAGTAATATACAAACAATCCAATACAGCAGCACACTTAACACTAAAAAACAAAAAGGCACATAGGAATTTTTGGAAAAGCATTTCTGCTACTTAGGATACATGAAAACATTTTCAGGTTCTTAGTTCACATTTTTGATCAAAACTACTTAAGCCACCTCTCAATCAGCAAGGGGACCTCAATGCAGGTGGGAACCTACACTAACATTACCTCTCTAAGGGCCTGTTCAGACCTCCACACTTCATTGAGAGAAGGTTTCAGCTACAAGGTACTCTGCATTGATTTAAAAAGCTGTGCAGGTGGGTGGAGTGCAAAAACCCAACAAGGGGCAGCCACTCCCCCATACGAACAGTCTAGGAAACAATATTTGATCAAAACTGTGAATTAAAAAGCTCAAATTTCTCATGTATCCTAAGTAACCGCCAATTAAAAAGACCGGACCAAATAAAAAATAAACCAACCACACAGGTAAATTATAACAGAATGCTACAACCCCAAACAAAACTACATTTACCCAATAAAATAAATATTTATTTATTGAAAGTAAAGCAACACAAATACAAAAATAAACAATAGCGGTGCAAAAAAGTGCTGCAGCACTTTTTTGCACCGCTATTGTTTATTTTTGTATTTGTGTTGCTTTACTTTCAATCAAGACATTTTTTATTGGTTGATGCATCCTAAGCAGCAGAAATGCTTTTCCAAAAATTCCTATGTGCCTTTTGATAGTTTTTTAGTGTTAATAGTGTGCTACTGATACTGGATTGTGTTTGTAATAAAAAAAACCAAAAACTAATGGACACAGAGCTCTGCCGACGTCCGGTTCACTGGCTGTCGTTCTCTGAACCACTTTTGGTAGGCTCTAAGCACTGTGTAGTGGGAACATCCCACACAACCTGCAGCGTTTTCCATACCCACAACCATCAGAAATGTATGGCGCAGCCAGGAGTTATGCTGTAGAGGTTTAAAGGTGGAAAGAATAATAGTACCCCAAGAGCACCACACACTAAAGAGCCAATACAGATTCTCACAGACTCCATCAGATGCCATATGTATAAAGCTAATAAAACTCCACACAAACAGCAAATGATGGAGTTCACCTTGATTTTATTTTTGTCAGATCTGTATGCAATCTAGAATTTTTTTTTTTTTTATATGAAATGCAAAGTAAAAAGTCTTAGTGCTGCATAAATCCACCCATCTGCAGGTATCTAATGATGCTCATGCAGCTCCCCGTTCCCGTGCGCCTCTTAAAAGGGCATTCCATCTCACAAGATAGCTTTAAAAACACAGCAAAGGTAAACTGGTGTTCCAATTCTGCTTTATTTCAGTATTAGGCCATGTCTCCACGGCACCGGTTTGCGGCCTGTTTTTCAGATGGTTTGCGGTTTTGCAGACCGTCTAAAAAACCGGCCGCAAAACTAACACACCGGGCCGCTATGGAAAACCCATGCAGCAGTCCACACTGCACGGATTTTCCACCCGGCGGTTTGAAAAACCATTGTGCATGTTCATTATTCCATCCGGTTTTCGGGTGGTTTATGTACATCGTAATGTGAAGGGGGAGGGCTTTTCTCCGCCAACCGCAGATAAAAACCGTCCATGGCGACCATGGGGATGGCACTAAAACAGGACAAATACTGGTTGGATAAAGCGACCGGTATTTGTCCTCTGCCGTGGGGATGAGCCCTTAAGAGCAGATCTTATCTCCTTGTTTTCACAAGCTTCCCTAGGTTACTGACCCCCTCTCTGCTCTAGCAGCAGTCCAGCTGGGGACATCACTCTCTGCTGTGTCTTGTCTTAGCAGGAAAAAGCTTGCTTATCAGTCTCTGATCTTATCTTTCTACTGAGAAAAACTTTAACCACCCATCCTGTCAGGTCTGCAGAGCACATTTATGTGCAATTACGTCAAAGATAACAGAGTCTCACAGCAGCTAACAGGGTGCCTTGGCAGCATAGAGGGAACAAACCCTGTAATAGACTGACTTAACGCACAAGTATACTAAAACAAAGGGAAAAAAATAAAAATGTACCGTAACTATATATATTACATATTATTCTGAAGAGCAGCATACAGCAGATCCCAGATTGTAGCTTTGCTAAATTTTTAGATCAGACAATATCAGAGATTACTTGCATCAGAGAATCGGCACAGATTGGAGCCATTTGACTAGAAATATTTGGCACCAATCATAAACACCTAACAGAAAAAAACAGTCTTCTCCCTTTGCCCATAGCAAACCATCACTGTGCACTAAGGAATAAAAGTTGCCCTGTGATGGCTTGCGGTGAATATTTGAAGTGTAACAAGTGAGAAATGCCATATTTTTTCCTCTTCTCTCTTTACAGTTTCAAAACCATTGGCTGCACACAGTCATGATATGTACGTAGGTATGCATTAACTCCTTAACGACCGCCCACCGACTATAGACAGCAGTTCTGTGGCATAGCAGTGCTAGGAAATGACCTGTACTTCATAGCCCTGTTCCTAGAGCAGTCTCTGCAAGCGACGGGAAGTGGAGGAAACCTCTGATACGCAGTACTTATCCCTTTGACTGCCGCGGTCCGTAACGGCAGAATAATCAAAGGTCTTTCCCCTGCTCTGTCGGGTCATTGGGAGTCCCGATCACCCGACAGAGCCCAGGGAATGTCTCAACAGTCAGACCTAGGGACACTGTGTGCTGCCCTGACTGCTGCCTGTGTCTGACACAAGTTGTAATGTATTAGCATATATGAATATGCTAATACATTACTAAGTATATTAAAAAAAAAATAAAAAAAAAAGTAGAAAAAGTAAAAAACAAAAAGTGTAGAAAAAAAATGTAATACAAAAATATTACAAAAAGATAAAACCTACACATTAGGTATCATAACGACTGTAATAACTGGTAGAAGTTACGACTGTTGAAATGCAAGGAGGCAAAAAACAAACAAAAAAAAAAATGTGCGTTCATTAAGTACTTTCCAGGCCTGGGGGCTTAAAAGGGTTGTCTCACTACACTGATTCATCTGACCTCAGTCCTGTTTTCTTGGTTTAATTTTGAATTCAGGGGCGTATTTACTGGCTTCCACTAGGCTGCAGTAGAAGCCAGGTCTGTAGCTATAGCAACCAGTGATGGCAGCCGATCAGGAGAGATCAAACAGGTATGTAGCTATAGCGACCTGAGGAGCTGATGCAACCCACACAAGAGGGGATATCTCGGAATAGGTAGGACACTTAATTGACAAATTGCAAAGTGACTCGTTTTTGCAAGATCTTTAACATAAAAAGCAATCCTTGTAGTGAGACAACCTCTTTAAGGGGTTACATCTGGCTTACCTAGGATTTACTATCACTTACCAAAAGCAGCCCTATTAAAACATAACTTTTAATTGAACGAACATTTAGGCTAGGTTCACACGGTGTAATTACACCGTGAGCTCGGGAGCTGGGGGGGGGGAGCGGCATATACGCCGTGAATAATGGACGTCACTTCTCTCCCCGCTCGGCGTATTATCCGAGCAGGGAGAGGAGACGTAATCCATAGTTCTCTATGAGAACTGTGGATTATCATAATGACTGGGACGTATCTCGCCCCATATTTAGCGCAGTACGGCGCAAAATATGGGGCGAGATACGTCCCAGTATAAGCCGTGTGAACATAGCCCAAAAAGTAATTCACATAACAATCCATAGACAAAACAACATCACATAGATAAACATAGGCCAAATAAATTTAGATGCAAGAGGGATACCATAATTAGTAAACAGACTTAGTTACTTAGGGTTTATCGCATTAATACGGTTTATTAAGGTTACTTTATGGTTTAGTCACCTGTACTGGGGCGATTACTCTGCTGATAGGCAGGTAAGTGTGAGGTGGATATCAGGGAAAAGTTTTTCTATCTTTTTATATACTTGTCAACCCCAGTTTCTCTCACAATGTTTCTTGGAAGACATTAAGGAACCAAGTAACCATAAGTCAGTTAAGGTATGTTCACACGGCTGAACTGCAGTGCAAGCCTAAAATCCGCACACATTTTTTATGTGTATTTGATGTGGATTTTCAATCTCCTATATACTATTATGTGAGGATTAAGCGTGGAATCCACATCAAAAATTGACGTCATTTATTTCTCAGCACTGAAAATAAATCCATGCAAAAAAAAAAAAAAAAAAAAAAAAGAAACGTGCACAATGGTGCGAGCTTTATAATGAAACCAATGAGAGGACTGCAGTCAGACTGGATGCAGAATCAGCCGTGTGAACACACCCTTACATCTAAATTTATTGGGCCTAAGTTTGTCATTTTGTCTATGAATCTTGTGTGACCTTTTGATTTTACCTGATTAAAAGCAATGTTTTAATAGGGCTGCTTTAATCATTGACTTTGAATTTGTGTCAGCTCTCAATTCTATCTATAATCGATTCTGTGTTGTGTTACCTAGAATTTACACCTAAACTTACAGGTACATAACACAAACTTATCACACATATCAACAGTATGCAATCATGTCTGTCTGTCTATAAAACAATATATAAAACCAACCCAATGTCAACCTCTAGCGGTTCAAGCCTCCTCACCACTACATAACTTCCTCTGGCAAAAAGGTAGCAATAAAAAAGGTTTGTCGATCGCTTATAGATCATTATTCGAAACTGAAGTATGCTGTGAAATGGGAAAAGGAAATTGCCCACTCATACCCAGCATTAGACTGGCAACAAGCAGCAAACGTAGTTTCCAAACACTCAAGATGTGCCAACCATGTAGAAATTTCTAGAAAAATCCACCTTCGATGGTACTTGACTCTGAGTAGAATTTCTCACACGACCCCCGGGTTATCACACCTCTGTTGGAGACCATGCGGAGCAAAGGGTTCACTTCTGCATATGTGGTGGAGCTGCCCTCTGATACAACCTATCTGGAAACAATTAGAATCCCTCCTCCTAGAGATTTTTCAATGGCATATTGCTCTCACCCCAGAACTTGCTGTTCTAGACCTAACGTTCAACGACGTCCCTAGTTCCTTCCACACAGTCCTCTCACGCTCACTAATTGCAACCAGAATGGCAATTGCAGCTCATTGGAGAACCCCTTGCCCACCAAACATCGGGGAGACAGTTCAAAGAATTAACAGACAATATCATTGCGAGACTAGCCTAGCAATTCCCCCACACCTATTGATCAAAGCTAGATACAACTGGCTACCCTGGACTTCGTCTAAATACTTTGTATAGTAATATCATATGTGTTGCCGATTGCACCATTACGTTGCCTGGACTGGGCCTCCTTTGTAGGTTATTACGTAGCCTGTTACAGAAGGACTTGTGGTTACTTGATGATCCAACACTTAGTTGAAATAGATTTACCTGATTATTTATGTACATGGTATGTGTTACCCCTATGTACATCCCTTCCCTGGTTTTGTTATCCCTAAGTTTTTCTTTTGTGATGTTTCTTGTTATGTCTCTTTGAAAAATTAATAAAAATTCTAATAAACCCCCCCCCCCCCCCCCCCCAAAAAAAAAAAAACCAATATATAAAACCAGTGACAGTCGGTTCACTTGAACATGGAGGAAGAACACGCCTACACAAACAGATCTAGTCATCCAGTTTATTGTGAAACAAAATAAATCCATGGACGTTCTCCTACCAGCCAATGCTTTTGAGGTCTCCTTGAAATAATTGACCGTTATATTCTGTATAGAGCGCTCTGCCTCTTCTGCAGTTCGATTCCATTTATCAGCCTCCTTTTGTAAAGCTTCTACACGTTTTGGACCCAAATCATCCATTTCCAATGACTTCTGTGTACAAAAACAAAATCATGCTGTGAGATTTTTAAATTCTCCGGACTTATGGCTCCCATCCCACGTCAAGACGTAGATATGGGGAGTAATCCTCTGACTGTAGGCTTTAACAGTGGTGTGCGTCATCCAGCGCACAAATGGGAAAAAAAAACATACTGTGGTTTAGATTTTTTGCAGTAACCCACCATGTAGGAAGGTGCAGCCCATATGGCAGACTTAGGCTATGTTCACACGGTAATTGCGGACGTATTACCCCCGCAATAACGCCGTGTGGACGGGGCGGGAGCGGGGAGTGAGCGGGGGAGCCGCATTTCCCCGCCATTGACTTGAATGCAGCGGCGCGATACGCCGTAGTAATTCACATGTCAATTATCTCCCCGCCGGGCGGATTCGCCGAGTAGGGAGAGGAGACGTAATCCATAGTTCTCTATGAGACTGTGAATTTACCGTAATTTGAATGGGCCCGTTTTCGGCCCGTAATTGGCGCACTTCGCGCGTAATTACGTCCCGAATACGCGCCATTTAAGCCGTGTGAACATGGCCTAAAGGCTGACCAACCATACAGGAAGAACTCATTCAGAAAGTGCTAAGAGGAGATCCTCATCTACATATGTGGTATTATAAATGTTCTAAAGTGGAAACACTAACATTTCTGTTAGGGTACATCCACACAATGAGTAAAATTTACAGAATCAGATTCTACCGTTGATTCAACAAGGATTCCATGTAGATTTTAGGTCTTTTTTTGGGGCGGATTTACAGTAAAAAACAAAACAAAAAAAAACTAGCTCCATTCATGTCTGTGGGGTATTAGATCCACATCCAAAACGACATACAAATGTATTGGACACGGATCCGCAGAAAGAATACAATGCAAGAATGAACATATTCGAAGTTTTTCTTTTTAAGTTTAAAGGGAACCAGTCACATAGGTTGTGCCTCCCTTGCTGAGGGCAGCACAAGCTAGTGATGGACCTGCTGTTTCCAGCACTGTGCCCCTTATTCTGTAAGACTATGTTCACACGGGTTAACTGCGGGACGTAATTACACCCCGCAGTTACGCTGTGTGGCCGGGGGCGGGGCGGGCACCTCACCGGCCCATAGACCATCACTGCTAGCGGCACGTATACGCCACTAGAAAATATGTCAATTATCTCCCCCCTCGGCGTACTCGCCGAGCAGGGAGAGGAGACGTAATCCATAGTTCTCTATGAGAACTGTGGATTACCGTAATGAATGGGCCGTTTTCAGCCCGTAATCTGCGCACTTCGGCGTGTAATTACGGACCACAATACGGCCCATTTTAAGCCGTGTGAACATGGCCTAAGATACAGCAGTTTTAGAGCATTTACCCCTCAAATCTTATTCATGAGCAGGTGTTAGCTCCACCCACCAAAGGCTAGCCCCACCCACTGACCGTTATTCACATGTTTCTACCTATTCAAAGTAATAGGTTTTGTCAGTTGAGGTGGGCGGGGCTAGAAAAAAACTGTCACTCTGAATGACTCTTCGAATGACTCTTCTGGCTGAAAACTGCAGATTTGAGCATTAAATACACGAAAACTACATCACCTTACAGAATAAGGGACACAGCGCTGGGAACAGCAGGTCTGACACTAGCTTGTTCTGTCCTCAGCCAGGGGGGCAAAAACTATGTGACAGGTTCTCTTTAACCCTTTCCCGACATAGTGGGAAGTGACTTCCCGCAAATGGACGTATGCATACGCCCTGGCGATCGCGCGGGCTTGCGGGCGAGCCGCGCGCGATCGCGACATGGAACCAGCGGTAAATTAACCGCTGGCTTCATGCCCCATCACCCCGGCCGGTGTAGTCTCGGCGCGGTGGAAAAACGCACCATTACCGCAGCCTGTCATGGCCGCAATAATGAAGGCGCAGGCAGGAGGAGTGAGCTCCCTCTGCCTACGATCGGCGAGGCAGCGGCAGAGATGCCGCTCGCCCGTCTCCTACCGGACTCCCCGGATGCTTTCTGAAAGCATCCGGGTAGTCTGGTGACGTCACCATACCCACAATGCATTGTGGGCATGGTGTCACTAGTTGCCATGGCCACCTCGGCACAGCCGTAACGCGGTGCACAGCTCGCCTCTTCACACCGCAATTTACTGATTGCTGGTCCCCACTGCGGGTTTGCTGTTACAAATCCTCACTGGGGAAAAGTAAAAAAAAAAAAAAAAAAAAAAAAAAAAAAAAAAAAAGGTAAAAAACACAAAAAATAAAATTAAAACACGTACACTGCCCTTTTCCCCTTTACAAACGCCAATCGCCCCAAAAAAGATCAAAACTAAATAATGTACCCATATTTGGCATCGCCGCGTGCGTAACGACCCACCCTCTACATCGGTCACGTCAATTAACCCGTACGGTGAACGCCGTAAAAAACAAAAACAAGAAACAGTCACAGAATTGCGATTTTTGGACATCCTGCAGCACATAAAATGGAATAAAAAGCGATCAAAAACTCATATAAAAGCCAAAGTTGTACCAATTAAAATGTCAGTTCATCCCACAAAAAAAAGTCCTTACACGTCTCTATATACGGAAAAATAAAAGTTATGGCTCTCAGAAGACAGCGATGCATAAATATTATTTAACACAATAAAAACACTTTTTTTTTTAAAGTGCTTCCAAATAAAAAAAACTATATAAATAGGGTATCGCCGTAATCGTATCGGCCCAGAGAGTAAAGCTAACTGGTCATGGATACTGTACGGTGAGCGCTGTTAAAAATAAAAAAACACTACTAGGATTGCAGTATTTTCTTCACCCTGCCTTCCAAAAAACGGATTTAAAACTGATCAAAAAGTCTTGTCCCCCCAAAAATGATACCAATAAAAACGTCAACTCATCCCGCAAAAAACAAGCCCCTACACAGAAAAATAAAAAAGTTATGGCTCTCAGACTATGGCGATGCAAAAACGTGTTTTCCTTTTTGAATAAAAGTGTTTTTATTGTGTAAAAGCAGTAAAACATAAAAAAATACAAATTGGGTATCGCTGTAATCGTATCGACCTGCTGAGTAATACTAGCATGTCAGCTATACTGCACGGTGACCGCTGTAAAAAATAAAAATAAAAAACACTACCAGGAATGTTGTATTTTGTTCAAAATGCCTCACAAAAACCTTAATAAAAAGTGATCAAAGTGGCATATGCCCCCCATATTGGTACTTATAAAATAATCAACTCATCCCACAAAAAAAAAAAAGCCCATAATCGGCTCCGTATACAGAAAACTGAAAATGTTATGGCTATCAGAACAGGACAACATAAAAACGCAATTTTTTATAGACCTATTTCTATTGTGTAAAAGTAATAAAACATAAAAAAAACTATATAAAATCTATATCATTGCAATTGTACCGACCCCCATAGTAAAGATATCCTATCATTTATACTGCACGGCGAACGCTGTAAAATTGAAGCCCAAAAAACAATGGTGGAACTGCGTTTTCCCCTCATTTTCATAGCCCAATGCAAAAAAAATAAAAAATTTGTAACACCTGTGCACCCAAAATGCACAACACACCCCTAGATGTGATCTATGAGGCGTGCTGAATCCAAAATGGGGCGGCTTCTGGAAGGTTTCACCTGTTCTGGTACTTTGGGGGCTTTGTAAATGCGACATGGCCCCACCAAAATCTGCGCTCCAAAAGCAAAATAGCACTCCCTCCCTTATACGCCCTGCCATGTGCCCAAACAGCAGTTTACACCCACATGTAGGGTATTGCCGAACTTGGAAGAAATTGCGTAACAAAGTTTTGGGTCCTTTTTTACCAGGATGCCTTGTAAAAATTAAACATTTTCAGCTAAAATTGCAGATTATTGGAAAAAAAAAATTATTTCATTTTCACAGCCTAACGCTAAAAAATTTTGTGAAACACCTGTTGGGTCGATAGACTCACTACCCCCCTGTGATATTCCTCAAGGGGGGTAGTTTCCAATATGGGGTCTTTTTAGAGGTGATTATTAAGTTTTAACACCTGAGGGCGTCTGCAAACCTCAAATGGCACCTAAATAAAATCGTAATGAAAATGAGACCCCAGAGCCCAGTAGGTGCTCCTCCTATTCTGGGGCTTGTGGTTGAGCCAAATAATGCACTAGGGCCACATATGGGATATCTCTGAAAACATCAGAATCTGGGAAATCAATATTAAGTTGCATTTCCCTGATCATATTTTTCGTATTCTTGTGAATAATGTATAAAAAATTGAAAATCTGCAAAACAGTGTATTTTTTAAATTTCACTTCCACTTTGCTTTAATTCCTGTGAAACACCTAATAGGTTAATAAACTTCCTAAATGCGGTTTTGAATACTTTAAGGGGTGTAGTTTCTTAGATGAGGTCATTTATGGGGGTATCTAACATACAGGTCAATCAAAGTCACGTTAGAACTAGCCAGGTCCCTAAAAAAATTTATATTGCAAATTTTCTTGAAAATTTGAAAATTACTACTAAATTTTTAAGCCCCCTAATGTCGTAAAAAAAAAAACAAAAAAAAAAAAACACATTTAAAAAAATGATGCCAAACTACAGCAGACATATGCTAGATGCTAGTTAGAAACTATCTTGAGTGGAATATCTGTCTTACAGGCAGAAATTTTTGAAGTTTGAAATTGGTAAATTTTTCACAAATAAAAAAGCATTTTTTGTACCAAAATTTCTTACTATCTTAAAGCACAATGTGTCCCGAGAAAACAATCTCTGAATCACATGGATAGGTTAAAGTGTCAAAAAGTTATTCTCACATAAAGTGACATGACAGATTTCAAAAATGGGGCTGTCAGAGAGGCCAAAACTGGCTCCGGCGGTAAGGGGTTAAAAACCAACCGTCAAAATACGCGTTGACTGCAATGCGTATTTTCTATTAACGTCAATAGGGATAGCATTATTTCCGGATTTTGACAAGTATTTCAAGTCCACGTGAATTCCGACTTGAAATACTCGTTGTGTAGAGAGACATCCTTAGTCTGGGTTTGCAGCACGTACTGTACACACATATGCGTTCATTGTGCTGTTGAAAATTACGCGCTTGCAAGCGATGTGTAATAACCGGAGGCACTTCTGTGCCTCCTGTACTTTACAAATTGCTAGCACGTATACGCCTGAAAAGTAGTGATGTCACTTCTTTTCAGACGTGGGCTAAAATTCGTAAAATACGTGACGTCTGATTGACGCCACATATTTTAGATTGAGGCTGAATACATTGTTTGGGCTGCATTTCAGCAAGTATTTTGGCGAAATTATGCTCAAAATATGGACCAAAAGATGCTGTGTGAATACCCCCTAAAATGGAAACATACCCCAAGGCACCATGCATAGCTCCCGACTACACAACCACACACGCTTTATCAGGTGCCATAAGTATGGAAGTACTCTTTATTATAAGTAATGCTTGTCAGGAAGACAAGCTCCATGCATACAGAATGTATTAAGAGCAAGAAACATTTGTACAGAATCAATTAGTAAAAAACCTATGAAATCCAAAGTTAAAGGCTTTAATGCTGCACATAACTACCCCCATTGGCATCTGATGACAACTCTTGCTGTGTTTTGTGCACTTCTAAACCAATTCAGCTAACGTGTGCTATAAGGGGCTGCTCACACGGCACAGTGCAAATACCTGTCAGAAATCCCGACCGGGTATTTGCACTGTTTTGCGGGGTGGAGGCGTTCTTTTCTCCGCGATTTGCGGAGAGGAGACCTTTCTCTTCGCATTAACATGTTCATATTCTGCCCGAAAGCCAGGCATAAGAATGAACATGTTCCACGAGTTTCGGACCGCCAGCGGTCTGAGAAACCGTTCAGCGGAAAATCCGTGCAGTGGGGACGGCTGCACGGATTTTCCATAGCGGTCCATTTTAAAAGTTGATACCCGGTTTACAGACTATTATCAAAACCGTCTGTAAAACCGGATGAAAACCCGTGCAGTGGGGACAAGCCCAAAAGGTAAAAAAGAAAAATTCTGTAGTTTAGCATAATGCTCAGTAGGTCCACCTGGATCTGATACATTTTTTGCACAATTTTCAAATCAATGAAATACTGGGTCTCATTTAAATAAAAAACCCATTGAATGTGGCTGCACCGTCCATAGCCACTGAATAACTTTTTAGAATAGTTCAAGACATGTAAACTGCGCGGAGAATCACAGTTGGTATCAACAATGTTGGCTTTTCTGTTCTTTTTGATAAGCAAGATAAGAACCATTTAGTTGCAATCATGAACCTTTGTCGTCTTTTCAGAGGTCTCCAATAAAAAGCTATAATATCTAAGGGCATCAGTATTACTCAGTTACAATCCATATTTTATCACCTCCTCTACAGATTTGGCCATTTCTTTCTCTTTTTGTGCTTTAAGTAGCATTAATAATATGTTTGCCTCCTGGCTAATTTTATACTGCTGACAGCTGTATAAATTAGGGAGAAAGAGGCAAAACATATTATTAATGCTGCTAAAGCATCAGAAGAGGGAAAAAAGGCCAGGTCTGTTAAGGAGGGGTGAAGACCTTTTTTTCCCAGTATATTATTAGTGCAGAAAAAAAGAAAAAAGGTGAAATTACAGAAATTAGTAATTGGGAAAATACCTAAAAATGGTCACTGAGCCTTTGAATAGCTAGTTTTGTTCAGTTTTTACAAAAGGGCACCTTAAAAAAAAATAAAAATTCTAACGTATAGGCACGGCGTTATCCCTAGCTAACCGCCATTTTCATAAAAGTTAATAGTTTAAACGAAATTGTGAACGAAAAAAGAACCTGTCACATAGGTTATGACCCCCTTGCTGAGGACAGAACAAGGTAGTAACAGACCTGCTGTTTCCAGCGCTATGTCCCTTAGGCTATGTTCACACTGCATACTTTCAGCACGCATTTGCCACGTATTTGCGCTCTAATACGGGCGAGATGCGTGACGAAATTATGGTAATCCATAGTTCTCAGAGAAATATGGATTACACTTCCTCTCCCCGCTCATACAATACGATCGTATTGAGCATTTAATGCTCTAAAACTACAGCATCTTATAGAATAAGGGGCACAGTGCTGGAAACAGCAGGTCTGTCATTAGCTTTTACTGCCCTCAGCACGGGAGGCATAAACTATGTGACAGGTTCCCTTTAAAGTTAAAGAACTGTGTCTATCTTCCATCCACCCAGAGTTCTTAACTCCTTCCTGACAGCCGGTCATAATAATATGGCTAAGTTTTTTTTTCCTTTCCATCTTCCAAGAGTCATAACTTTTTTAAATTTTTCCATTTGCATGGTAATCTACAATGAGAATCCCCTAATACCTTGGAATCACTAGGTCTATATTGTGATTTTGATTGTAAACGGCTTTAACGCCATTTTGGGAGGCTTCTACTTGTTGTCCTCTGTCTGGGCATACTATGAACTTCTGCCTTTTTGATGCTTTATGTCTGTTATTAACATTACGGGATAATTTAACCCTACCTAATTGTATCGATATACTCACAGTTGATACTGTTATCGTTGACCAGAATATTATTTTCACTTTGATCACTGCATCTATGTATACATTATTATATGGTATTTTGTGATTTTATAAATTTTGTAAATCCGTACAGATTTTTCACCATACTTCACATTTTTCTTTTCAGACCAAAATGGTGTCTCTTCTCAGGGTCGTTTTTCTGATATTAACCTCAGGATTGGTAACCATCATACCTCTCCTACACTTATTTTACATACTTCTCCCTGGTTATATTCTATCTGGATTCCCCCTTCATTTATCATACCTAATAGTATGATAAATAAACCTACGCTTTTGCATGAAATCTGCAGTGTGCTGTGGATTAATCTTAAGATTGCAATACAGGATTGGTTATCCTTCTGCAAGCACCCAGTGATATCCCTCGAACCAAAAGGAGTGTGACATCCTTCTCTATTGTAACTTGTCCGAGGTCGATTTTGACCCGTTTTCCAGCGCGTAAACCGCACTAAAAAACGGCCTAGAAAAAACTGTGAACATACTCTAAGGCGATGTTCACACGACTTATTTGCAGGCCGTAATTACGCCGTGTGGACGGGGGCAGGAGCAGGGGGCCGGCACCTCCCCAGCCCATATACCTGCATTATCCACGGCGCGTATACGCCGCTAATAAATGACATGTCACTTCTCTCCCAGCTCGGCGGATTCTCCGAGCAGGGAGAGGAGACGTAATCCATAGTTCTCTATGAGAACTGTGGATTACCGTAATGACTGGGACGTATCTCGCCCCGTATTTAGCGCAGTACGCCGCAAATTACGGGCCGAAAACCGTGCCCAAATAAGCCGTGTGAGCATGGCCTAAGTGTTAGAATCGCATACATGGCGGCGATGGAAGCCTTCATAAGGCTTCCAGCCAATATGTTAACCAAGCAGCACCCTGTGATCTTGCCACGGGGGTGACGATCGGTGTAAGAACGGTGCACAGCACCACTTCTCGTTCTTTTGGACGTCGCAACTCCGTTCACTGCTGTTACCGGCGGGTGTAAGCTTCAATTACTGAGTACCTTAATAGGACATATGGGAAGGTCCTGTGTTGGTTAAAGAACGCCAATTCGTGACGGTTGCATCCCCAACCAATTTTTTAGCCAGCTCTTCCGGCAGAGGTTCCTGATAGATATAGAATGTGGTTTCTATCCATTAAAAAGGCTAGTAGAGAAGAAGCTGGTAGCTACTGACCAGTTACCTTGAAATCTGTAGTTTTTAGGTGGTCAGTTATCCTCTTTCTGGAGCATTTCTATTATTGGTTTTACAACAACTTACTGGACCAAAATCAACATGGCTCTACTGAGGGCAGATCATGTCAAACTAAGCGAAGCTCCTTGATTATGTCACAATAGTGCAAGATGGCGGGAGAGTGGTTGATGTCACCTATCTGGATTTCATCAAAGCCTTGATACAATTGGACTTAAAGGGAACCTGTCACATAGGTTATGCCCCCCCTTGCTGAGGGCAGCACAGGCTAGTATCAGACCTGCTGTTCCCAGCGCTGTGTCCCTTATTCTGTAAGATGCAGCAGTTTTAGAGCATTTAAAAAGGAACCTGTCACAGATTATGCCCCCCTTGCTGAGGGCAGCACAGGCTAGTGTCAGACCTGCTGTTTCCAGCGCTGTGTCCCTTATTCTGTAAGATGCAGCAGTTTCAGACTATTTAATGCTCAAATCAGATTCTTTATAGCATTTGAATGGTCAATGGGCTTTTTGCTCAGATCTAGCTATGATTTATTGAGCCATAGAATACAACAGGAGCACTGATTCACCGGTTTTTCTCATAAGCGAATCATGGTATGCATCCAAATGGGCAACAAATCAGTAAACTAAATCCTTTTGTATTATGCAGTTCAGCTGCATGTAAAGGGTTAATCTGAGTCTTTCACTACATACTGGACATATACTACCCGCAGAAGCCACAGCACACTAAGGAAATAGGTATAACGTTGTTTACCTCTGTTGATGCCACTTCCATCCCCTTTCTCCTGTTCCACAACACACAGGAATCCATATTACACTGCTGCTAATATAACATCCAGCATGTCTGAACGACAATGCAGAATTTATATAGGGTACAGTATTAAACACTTTTACAGTCAGTTTGGACGGCGATTCTGGATGTGGAATCCGCACACAATCAGCGTGAATGCCGCCTAGCAGCTCAGATGGCATGGTCAGACTGACCAAGGCATTTAATCCACCGAGACTGCATTTTGCTGATCCTGTCTAATAACAAAAGGTCTCAGGTATAGTGAACAGCCGATACCCACCATATAAGGAGCAGGTTCAGGTCCTGATCTATACTGAAATGTAATGGTACAAACCGAAAACAGAAAAAGCCACTTCAATAGAGGACCTGGTCTTGAAAACCACTACACACTGAATAAATATCCTATAAAGCTACTAAAAGCAATACCCCCAAAAATATAACCACAAATATATAAAAAATATTTTTACATTTGATTAATAATGTTATATTAAAAATATTTATATAAAAACAGTTTATTCACAGACACAGATGAACAGTACAGGAAACAGTGGGTACTACATCAAATAATTCATTATATGCATAATTTGCAATAAAATGATTGCAGATTTTCTCCACTGTATTTACCGAGGAGGATGACCTTCCTGTTGAACAGAGGGGGGAGGTAAACTCCAACTTAAAAGTTTTTTGTCTAACCCAGGAAGAAGTGCAGCAGCGTCTTAAGAAGATTAAAATAGACGAATCCCCAGGCCCTGAAGGTATACACCCACGTGTCCTAAGGGAGTTAAGTGGTGTCATAGATAGTCAATAAATATAAGGAATAGAGGCCTGTCTAATAACGGGGTATGTCCCAAAGGCTTGGCGCATAGGAAATGTGGTACCAATATTCAAAAAGGGGTCAAAAAGTGATCCTGGAAACTATAGGCCGGTCAGCTTAACCTCTGTGGTAGGTAAAATGTTTGACGGTTTTCTCAGAGATGCTATCCTGGAGTATCTCACTGAAAATAAATATATAACTCCGTTCCAGCATGGGTTCATGAAGGATCGGTCCTGTCAGACTAATCTCATCAGCTTCTATGAGGAAGTCAGTGCTAGACTGGATCGGGGTGAGGCACTGGATATCATGTATCTAGCTTTTTCTAAAGCATTTGATACGGTGCCACATAAAAAGGTTGATAAGTAAAATGAGACTGCTTGGACTGGGGAAAAGGTGTGCAAGTGGGTAAGCAACTGGCTCACTGATAGACAACAAAGGGTAGTAATTAACAGCACATCCTCAGACTGGAACCCTGTTACTAGTGGGATACCACAAGGCTCCGTATTTGGCCCTATCCTCTTTAATATTTTCATTAATGATCTTACACAGGGAATACACAGTAAAATATCAATCTTTGCAGACGATACTAAGCTCTGTAAAGTTATCAACACAATAGAGGATAATGTGTTATTACAAAAGGATCTGGAAAAGTTGGAGGCCTGGGCAGAGAAGTGGCAGATGAAGCTTAACACAGATAAATGCAAGGTTATACACATGGGGAGGAAAAATCCATTATATGACTACATGTTAAATGGAAAAACGCTGGGTAAAAGTGACTGAAGAAGGACTTGGAAATCCTGGTGGACAGTAAACTTAACTGTAGCAGCCAGTGTCAGGCAGCAGCTGCCAAGGCTAATAGAATCATGGGGTGCATCAAAAGGGGCATAGATGCTCATGATGGGAACATTATTCTCCCATTATACAAGTCACTAGTTAGACCACACATGGAATATTGTGTACAGTTTTGGGCACCAGTGTACAGGAAAGACATTGTAGAGCTTGAACAGGTACAAAGGCGGGTAATGAAAATAATAAAAGGACAGGGTGGACTGCAATACCCAGAAAGATCAGCAAGGTTAGGGTTAGTTTAGAGAAAATACCATAATAAATGTGTATAATTATATCAGGGGTCAATATGAGATATCTCCCAAGATTAATTTATACTCAGGACTGTATCCAGAACAAGGGGGCATCCTCTACGTCTTGAGGAACGAAAGTTTCTACATAAACATAGAAAGGGATTCTTTACTGTTAGAGCAGTGAGAATTCTCTGCCAGATGAACTTGTCATGGTGAATTCAATAACAGAGTTCAAAAAGTGTTCGGGTGCATTTCTGGAGCGCAATAATGTAACAGGTTATAGTGTCTGGAGAGGGGTCATTGATCCAGGGATTTTTCCGATTGCCAGATTGGAGTCGGGAAGGATTTTTTTCCCTAAAATGAGGACAATTGGCTTCTACCTCATGGGGGTTTTTGCCTTCCTCTGGATCAACACCTTAATACAACAGGCTGAACTGGATGGACGTCTTGTCTTTTTTCGGCCTTACAAACTATTATGCATATAATGATCTATGATCTAATTACTCACTGTTTCTGGTACTTTCCAACCATCAGGTCTCTAAATAAATAGTGTATGTATGTGTGTATGTATATAATATATATATTACATCATGAATAAAATGTAAATATTTTTCATATATCTGACTATTTCATGGATCTATGAAATATTTTCTTTATAGAACTTTTTTTCTCTTTTTTGAAATGTGATGATGCATACACGTCACGCCATTAAAAGAGTTAAATATGTTTAAGATTTAATTTCAAAACTAGTAGGTGAATTTTCAAAAGAAGGAATGAAGATCAAGGTGGTACATTCCAAAAATAGTCGAGGGGTGGGAGGAGATTCTTGGATCAAACTTCTAACAGATGCAATTGGAAAATCAACAGTAAGTGAATATAAACCTGCATGGAATAAACATGTATCATCTATCCGAAGATAAAAATAAAAATGGGAATAGAAAGGAACTTGTAGGGGCAGAGCAGACGAAACATGAGGTCTTGTTCTGCAACCAATCCTCTTCATATTATATTCTTATACAAAGATTCTACTAAATAAGTTTCCTAGGATTTAATGTTGCTTTAGAATTGTTTTGTACTTGTGTGTGAATAAGACATGGGTTTTTTAGTCTCTGCATGTTAATACAACAGCTTCAGCAAAAGTTTTGACAGATTACTGGTGCTCAGATCCTAGTATCTGCTGGAATACTGTGAAAAATGTATTCCAACATATACCACGGCATGGCTATAGACATCCATAAAGCAGACAGTCTAAAATGTATTACATTTGACTTACTTACCAAATATATATACTTTATGCATCAGACACAAAAGTGTGGTCTACCATGCTTTTGTGTCCAAAGCAGAAACTGTACATGTTTGGAAAATAGGGCAAACGTAGTCCAATTTGGACCATGTTTCTCATATAGATTTCTAAAGTTCAGCCATAGCCCCATTACAGTAAACATTACTCAAAATATCCTGATGAATACCACAAATGGGGACCAGAAACATGGTGTGAATGGGGTCATACATATACAGTGCACAACAGATTTCATTCTAAAATTGGTCCCAGCATACAGAAATATTGCGGTACCGGATGTTTTTTCCCCAAACAGATCAAGTTTTATCATTTTCCTCAGTTACATGGAGCGATTATCCCTAGGTTTAAGAATTTCAGATCATAATGTACAATGAAACATAAGTAAAATACACAAGGTTTATAGTAAACTAAGAGTCATAAGAAAATGACAGTTTCCTCCAGTTTTGCTACAAGCATTTGTCTCAGTGACGCAGCGTCTCTTTCAGGCCACGTCAAAAGCAATGGGATTTCTTCAAGATAAAAGTAAAAATGTGCGTTGTAGATCTGAAATTCAATAAGCTCCGGCTGCATTTGGACTCATACAATTGCAAGTATAAATCACTTTGACTATAATTGGTTCAAAGTACTCTGTAAAGCAAGCCCTTGAGGATTTGCAATAGAAAAAGCTTAAAAACAGATAAAAGTAGTAATTCCGTACCAGTATTTCCAGCTTGTATAATATTGCAAGCTCCCTCATATCCCTGAAAGGCTGCAGTAAGTACTGGTGGAACTGGGTTGCCACGGTAACCAATTCCATAAAAGCTTCATCTTCTTGTTCATAAACTTTAAGTAAAGACATCATTTTTTCAGTATTTTTGTGCTGATGAAGAATCTACAAAAAAATAAATGTAACATCATACATTAGCATCCATATTTCAATAACTTGCTTGTCTACAGAAGGCACAGATCTCATAAGCCTAGAGCTCAACAGACTTCGCTTAAACGCTACTCTACAGGACAGAAAGTTGCAAGCAAATAAATATTTTTTGGGACTGACTGCAGCTTTCTTTTGTTTTTACCACAGGGATTCAGCGAGCCAAGGCCTCAGGTTACTTTATCTTTCATAGGTCACTGTACCTTGAAATCACATTCAATTATTGTGCCATAGAGCTTACAAATTTACAGCATATAAGAGGCTTGATTGTCAGGTCAATCAGTTCCTTCACCCCAGTGGTAAACTGCCAGTGAATCCAAGCATCCCAGGCCAATGAAAGGCTGCCTATAACCTGTACAGGACTGTGATGCACCTATACCACAAGTGCTGCATGTATTGGACTGCTTACCACCTGTAATGCTGTACTACATGGCCAGTGCTACAAGTATTGGACTGCTTACTACCTGTAATGCTGTATCACATGGCCAGTGCTACTCACTACCTGTACTACATATACTGTACTGCAGGTATTGGACTTCTCACTCTCTGCGTGTCATGTGCTGCACTGTTCACTATCTGTGTGACATGGCCTGCACTGCATGTATTGGACTGCTTACCACCTGTGATACATGTACTGCACTGCTCACTACCTGTACTATATGGCCTCCGCTGCTCACTACTTTTATTATATACACTGTACTGCAGGTATTAAAATGTTCTGTGTGCCACGTACTGTACTGCTCACTACTTGTGCTACATGTCCTGCACTGCCCACTACCTGTAATAGATCTACTGTACTGCACAATACTGTAATAGATCTACTGCACATCACCTGTATTACATGTACCGCCCTGCTTACTACCTGTACTACATGTCCTGCAATGCCACTACCTGGAATAGATCTACTGCACAGCACGTATTGGACTGCTTACCACCTGTGTGCCATGTATTAGGCTATGTTCACACGGCTTAAAATAGGATGTATTTCAGTCCGTTATTACGCCCCGTAGTGTGCGATTTACGGCTGGAATACGTCCCAGTCATTACGGTAATCCAGAGTTCTCATAGAGAATTACGTCTCCTCTCCCTGCTCGGCGAATCCGCCGCGGGGGGAGATAAGTGACGTGAATTACCAGCGGCGTATCCGCGCCGCTAGTTATGATGTTCTTTGGGCCGGCGTGGTGCCGGCCCCCCGCTCCCTACCCCGCCCCACCCCTGTCCACACGGCGTAATTGCAGGGCGTAATTACGCCCCGCAAATAAGCAGTGTGAACCCAGCCTTAGACTGCTTGCTACCTGTAGCATATGTGCAGCACTGCTCACTACCTGTATCACAAATAACGTACTGAATTATCTTAACACATGTACTGTACTGCTCGCTGGACAAAACAAAAATTAACATATAGCTCCCTTAATATTTTCATAGGCAGTGGGAACCACTACACTAGCCACCAGGACTGTGTGCAATATACTTCACTGCTTGCTACCTGTAATACATATTCTGCACTGCTCGCTACCTGCAACATATGTATTATACTGCATTTACTAGATTGCTTGCTGCATGCACTGGACTGGTCTCTACCTGTACTACATGAACTGCTCTTTGCCATGTATTGGACTGCTATGGCCCTGTAGTAGATGTACTAGACTGCTCTCAACCTGTATTACATTAACTGCCCTTCAACATGTACTGGACGGCTATGGCCTTGTACATGAAGTACAGTCATGGCCAAAAGTTTTGAGAATGATACAAATGTTAATTTTTACAAAGTCTACTGCATCAGGTTTTATAATGGCAATTTGCATATACTCCAGAATGTTATAAAGAGTGATCAGCTTAACAGCAATTAATTGCAAAGTCAATAGTTGCCTAGAAAATGAACTTTTTCCCCCCAAACACATTTCAACTTCATTGCAGGCCTGCCTTAAAAGGACCAGCTAACATTTTTCAGTGATTGCTCCATTAACACAGGTGGTGGGTGTTGATGAGACAGGGCTGGAGATCAATCTGTCATGATTAAGTAAGAATCACACCACTGGACACTTTAAAAGGAGGCTGGTGCTTGGCATCATTGTTTCTCTTCTGTTAACCATGGTTATCTCTAAAGAAACAAGTGCAGTCATCATTGCACTGCACAAAACTGGCCTAACAGGGAAGAGTATCGCAGCTAGAAAGATTGCACCTCAGTCAACAATCTATTGCATCATCAAGGAATTCAAGGAGAGAGGTTCCATTGTTGCCAAAAAGGCTCCAAGGTGCCCAAGAAAGACCAGGCAAGCGCCAGGACCGTCTCTTAAAAGTGTTTCAGCTTGGGAATCGGGCTACCAGCAGTGCAGAGCTTGCTCAGGAATGGCAGCAGGCAGGTGTGAGTGCATCTGCACGCACTGTGAGGCGGAGACTCATGGAGCAAGGCCGGTGTCAAGGAGGGCAACAAAGAAGCCACTTCTCTCCAGAAAATACATCAGGGACAGACTGATATTCTGCCAAAGGTAAGGGA
>JAODAL010053565.1:0-25206 GCA_025379985.1 Phyllomedusa bahiana
CCCACTTCGTTAGAATGAATTCACCCATCTCTAATTATCATACATAGTATATATATTCTTTGATGCAATATCCATATACAGTAGGGGACAAAAAAATTTAGTCAGCCACCAATTGTGCAAGGTCTCCCACTTACAAAAATGAGATAGGCCTGTAATTGACATCATAGGTAGACCTCAACTATGAGGGACAAAAAGGAAAACAAATCCAGAAAATCATATTGTCTGATTTGGAAAGAATTTATTTGCAAATTATGGTGGAAAATAAGTATTTGGTCACCTACAAACAAGCAAGATTTCTGGCTCTCACAGACCTGCAACTTCTTCTTTAAGAGGCTCCTCTGTCCTCCACTCATTACCTGTAGTAATGGCACCTGTTTGAACTTGTTATCAGTATAAATGACACCTGTCCACAATCTCAAACAGTCACACTCCAAACTCTACTATGGTGAAGACCAAAGAGCTGTTAAAGGACACCAGAAACAAAGTTGTAGCCTTACACCAGGCTGGGAAGACTGAATTTCCAATAGACAAGCAGCTTGGTGTGAAGAAATCAACTGTGGGAGCAATAATTAGAAAATGGAAGACATGCAAGACCACTGGTAATCTCCCTCGATCTAGAGTTCCCTGCATGATCACAAGAACGGTGAGCAAAAATCCCAGAACCACACGTTACTAGTGAATGACCTGCAGATAGCTAGGACCAACGTAACAAAGGCTACCATCAGTAACACACTACACTGCCAGGGCCTCAGATCCTGCAGTGCCAGACATGTCCCCCTGCTTAAGCCAGTACATGTTTGGGCCCGTCTGAAGTTTGTCAGAGAGCATTTAGATGATCCATAAGAGTATTGGGAGAATGTCATATGGTCAGATGAAACCAAAGTAGAACTGTTTGTTAGAAACACAACTCATCATGTTTGGAGGAGAGAGAATGCTGAGTTGCATCCAAAGAACACCATACCTACTGTGAAGCATGGGGGTGACAACATTATGCTTTTGGGCTGTTTCTCTGCAAAGGGACCAGGATGACTGATCCGTGTACATGAAAGAATGAATGGTGCCACGTATCGAGAGATTTTGAGTGCAAACCTCCTTCCATCAGCAAGGGCATTGAAGATGAAATGTGGCTGGGTCTTTCAGTATGACAATGATCCCAAGCATACCACCAGGACTACGTAGAAGTGGCTTCGTAAGAAGCATTTCAAGGTCCTGGACTGGCCTAGCCAGTCTCCAGATCTCAACCCTATAGAAAGTCCATGTTGTTCAGCGACAGTCCCAAAACATCATTGCTTTAGAGGAGATCTGCATGGAGGAATGGGCTAGCATACCAGCAACAGTGTGTGCCAGAAACGTTTGACCTCTGTCATTGCCAAAAAAGGATATATAACAAAGTATTGAGATGAACTTTTGTTATTGACCAAATACTTTCCACCATAATTTGCAAATAAATTCTTTCCAAATCAGACAATGTGATTTTCGGGATTTGCTTTCTCAGTTTCTCTCTCATAGATGAGGTCTACCTATGATGTCAATTACAGGCCTCTTGCATCTTTTTAGGTGGTAGAACTTGAACAATTCGTGGCTGACTAAATACTTTTTTTCCCCACTGTAACATATTTCGTTCATGCATCTATTTTCAAAGACAAGGACATAAGGTGCTTGACGGTTGCTAGGCTACCTTTACCCTAACCCTAAATTGGGATAAGTGTTAAGGATTGTTAACTGGTCTGTAGGGCTTAAAGAGGTTTTCACAGAGCCTGCTCTTCACAGCCAGTTTCAGGTTCCCACTTCCTATTCAGGCTGTGTGTGGTTCTACAGCAGTGATTGGCACATCAGACTTGCTATTACTAGCTAATCCTATTAGAGAGACATTGGTGATTGAGTGTATTTAACAGCAGGGCACAAGCTTACAACGATCTAAAGGTTCAAAGTTTGTCAGTTTGAATCATAAACAAGATCCTTTGCTGCTGATGAGACACCACATCACTATCCTGACCAGGTCTGCTAGAGTAGAGAGAGGTGATCTGTAATCCAGGGAAGCTTGTTTAAACAAGCAAAAGGTAATCATTGGTCTAACTCTGAAATTAAGCAAACTGGAGCAGCCAAGTATTTGGTAATAGTCTTTATTTACTTTTGCTTACATGTTTAAAGGGAACCTGTCAGATGGTTTATGCTGCCCTATCTGAGAGCAGGATGTGATACAGTGAGAGAAGCTGAGCTCTGTCTGATACATAATTGAATGATTTGTAGCAGGATTTCTGAGTAAAGAGCAATGAAAATGCTGACCGTACTCCTTAACACCTTAAGCCGAACACCTGAAAAGTACTTAATGACCAGTACATTTTTTTTTTAGTTTTTGTCTCCTTGGGCCACATGTATGAAAACGGTTTTGGCCTAAAACTCACTTTTTTGCCCATAGACTTACATAAAACGTTTGACTTCTGTCATTGCCAACAAAGGATATATAACAAAGTATTGAGATGAACTTTTGTTATTGACCAAATACTTATTTTCCATCTTAATTTGCAAATAAATTCTTTCCAAATCAAACAATGTGGTTTTCTGGATTTGTTTTGTCATTTTGTCTCTCATAGTTGAGGTCTACCTATGATGTCAATAGATAGACCTAAACCATTTTCATACATGTGGCCCCTTCTTTTTCAAGTCATAACTTTTTTTAATTTTTTCAATGATGCAGTTGTATGAGGCCTCCTTTTATTCGGGCCAAGTTGTACTTTTTGGTAGAATAGTTTAAGTTCACTTATAAATTATTGCAGAATTTTTTTTCAATTTTTTTCAAATTTTCTTTGATTTTTAGTTTTTTCTTACACTATTCACATTTCACACTTAATAACTTGTTAGATTAATTCTACAGGCTATTGCGGTCATGTGGATACCTGATATGTGTAGGTTTTTTTTGTGTGTTTATTGAATGCACAATTACTTTTTATTAAATATTTATTTTTACTTTATTATTTTTTTCTACACTTTTTTTTTTACTTTTTTTTTTTAAATCCCATGAAGGGATAACTGATTTTTTTAAATTTATATATGGCAATACATTATAATCTGTGTCAGTTTGACCTAGGCAGTGATCAGGGCAGCACACAATGTGCCCTGATTGCTGACTTGTTACACAGACAACCCTAGGGCTACTCTAGGTCCACAGCGTTGTCTGTGCATCTATTCCCTGGGCTCTGTCGGGTTTAAGGGCTAGGTTTCAGAGTGAAAAAAATTGGGTTAAACCAAACAGAAACAGATTAGAGCAACACTGTGCTTCAGCTGTTATTATAGGATTCTTAGTTAAAGGGGTTGTATGAGAATGTGGATTTGCAGCAGAAAATCTAATGGGCTTTCCACGGGTAGATCTGCAATAGTAAATCTGTACCAAATTGTATGGATGTGGGTTTGCTGCTGTGGATTTTTTACTTTTAGTATGAAAAAAAGTCAGTGATCCTCATTTATCAAAACTTTTTAACAGAACTGTCTTTTTTGTCCTTAGCAACCAACTAGAGCTCATCTTCTATTTTTTAAACTGCTGTGGAAGAAAAAAAGCTGTTCTTTTATTGGTTGCCATGGGCAACAAACACAGTTTTTAGAACAACACCGTTTTGGTAAGTGACCCACTGTGTTGAAAATCCACAGTTGCTTATTTTGCTGCAGATTCACAGTGTATTTGCAGCAAAAACCACAACAGTACATTTTATTGTAGATCTATGGGAAATGTTGACTTCCCATTGGATTCAGTGGGGAACATCAACAATAAATCTACAGTATTTCCAAAACATAAATTGACATGCAATGGATTTAAAATCCACGGCACAGGTCAATTTCCACGCTGAATTTTTATGCAGTTTGTGAATGACACTACTTAAAATGTCATCTTCTTTGGTTGTACTGAAATACACTGTGGATTTTTTATACACAAATTCACAGCAGAAAATCTACAGTGTATCCGTAACATAAAGTCCTTACGTGAGCCCCCTTCGGTGATGAAACCTTGGTCTCAAATAGTCACAATTATCCATGAAATGAAGGGATCATCTAACTAAACTGTTTTATGAGTAAAAATACTACAAAAGACTGAAAAGCAGAAGCAGCATAAATGTTTCAAGTGAAAATGCTATTAAAAATCTTTTTGTTGGGTGCACCTTCAGTCCGTTAAAGGGGTTATACCTACACATGGCATTCGCAACTAGCTGCACATTGACTGTGCATGAGAAAAAGAAGGATGGTGCTTACAGCCGTCCTCTCCATTCACTTCTTCTAAATGACTGCAAGTGCCACCCTCCTTATTCTCATGCATGGTCAGTTCGCAGCTAGTTCCAAGCGTTCTGTGCAGGGGATTTTATCACATTTTACAACCCCTTTAAATATATATTTAATACCACAAAGAAATAAGATAGTTCTGAGGACAACTGCCAGTGACTAGAGCAGTTGGAGAACATTAATCTTATCTTTCTCCATAGAAACAGATGATAATGATGATGTGTTCAGCACACTGGAATTGGCTATTAAACAATGGTAGGCTTTCTCATCATGGAATGAACCTGGTCAGTGGCAACACTCACAAATAAATACTCAATAGATATAAATACTCAGTTGAAATTTGAATGTCTAATGTGTGGCTAGAAAATATTGCTCACACTGCCCTCATTACATCTCCACAAGAGGTGAACTATTAGAGTTGACAGAAGGCATGTTGGATCCACAAATTGTTATGTTTTTTTTTTCTCTTGTGTATAAAATTCTCTGGAAAACACCTTGATATATCAAGCCATACTGTAAGGACTAAGACCTACAGATTTCTTTGCCCCAAGCCAAAGCTCTTGAGTGTGGTGAACCTTGGTTTACTGCCTTGTTATTTCAGTTCTTTATCCAACTTTCCTGATTTGCTCCATAGTTTGTTTTCCTGATTAGATACCCTATTTAAGCCCGACCTTGTACATGTTACCTTGCAAGGTTATTGTACTCAAGCCAGCTCGCTTGTCCTGTTCCACTACCAATACTGATACTGTTCTACTTCTGTACCAACCTCTGGCTTCCAAATAATACCACCATATCACAACCACATATCATCACCATAAAGTAAATGAATAATACCATTGTACTGTTAATGAATATAAACCATTACTTTAAAACCAATATTACCACTATACAGTGATCATATAGCGGTAAATACCAGCTGTATACAGATGCATAATTGATTACATCCAGTGACCCACAAGTGACATCTTCTCTGAGTTGTTCACTTTTCTTTCTCCATCCGGTCTAGACCACCATGATGAGTTCTCACAGTCACAACTTGTATCTGCAGAATTAAGCCACAAACATCTTAGACACCTCACTTTCCCAGCACCTTCCTACATGTGCTCTAGCTATGTATAAACTTCCCATCCATAACACCCTAAATGGTAATAATGACCATCTTGGTACCTCACACAGTAATTATACCTCCAAACATTAAACGTGTCCCAAGAGGATTGTAGGGCCTCCATTTGAATACGCAGTAGGGAAGTAGGTAGACCTCCAATATAGTAGGTAAATACACACTCCACATAGTAGGTACCCCAACTAAGTTAGGAAAGCAGGTACGTAGATGCTCTGTTTGGGTAGGTTAGTTAGGCAGACTTTTCCTATTTGGTAGGTAAAGTCCTCATTAGGTAGATAGGCATGTAAACCCCCATTAGGTAGATAAGCTCCCATTAGATAAATAGGTGAGCACTGCATCAGGTAGATACATCCACCATTAAAAAGGTCCCCAGTAGATAAAAAGGTTGGTAGGTTCTCCATTGAGTAACTAGCTAGGTAGGGCCCTGGCAGGTAGTTAGGTATCCCCCAGGTAGGCAGGTATTACCCCTGGTAGGTAGGTAGTGTCTCTGGTAATTAGTTAGGTATACAGATTCCTTCAATAGCTACATATATAGGCTCCATTAGTACATAGATAGGTTTATAGGCCCCTAAATAAGTATGTAGACATATAGCACCTCCTAGTAGATAGGTAGATATATAGGCCCCCCAGTAGATAGATAGGTAAATATGGCCCCCATTAGGTAGGTAGGTTTGTAGCCCCCCCCCCCTCATTAAAGATAAAAAAAAAATCATACTCACCTCTCCATTGCCCTACTGAACATCTCACTCTTTTGTTTTATTTCTGGCATGGGGACACTACTCCTGGCATCTTCCAGGACATAGGCAGAGGTACAATGATGTTACTTCATCACGCTGTTTGTGCTGCAGCACACAGGAGTAGGAGGTGGGGCAGGGATCTGTAGGCTCCCTGCTTTAATGTAGTCTTCAGTTGTATGTGCATTGGGATAACGTGCATACAATTGCGATGATCAGCTTAATAGAATTGAGATAATCAGAGATACTGAAATAATCAGTTTAGTAGAAAGAAGAGGTAATAAGTCTTTTCCTACTGCCGATCTGCAAAACAAGGGTCTGGTAACTGCCAGTGGCGGCGGAAATCCTCCTTCCCCTTCTTACACATTTTAGCCAGGTCCTGTATGGCAGTACCAGCAGTACTGTCCTAAATACAAACTTGCCTTAGCCTATTAGTAACCTTAGCCCTAATTTGGGAAGGAAAGGCTTCAGGTTTTTAGGTCTTTTTTCAAGGTTAGCTTTTGGGTCCAGGAGCACTGTCACTCTGATGTCACTTCTGCTGCAATGTCAGTTTTGGCCCCACGTCCTATTAGGCTAGACTAATAGAAGTGATTGAACCAAATCTGAAGGGCAACAGAACTACCAAACACATTTTTTGCCTCAAATATCTTCATTACCTATCTGTCTGAATTTACCCTTGGGGTTGTAATAAATAAAGTTCAATCCACACCAGGAAAGTTTGTGATCTACATAATCCTTCAACAATCAAAGTTCTCCGTTCTGCTGTTTGGTGTGAACCACAAAAAAGTCATGTTTTTTCATACATTGAGATAAAACTAATACTTAGATTCCATTTTAACAACCTAACCAACTGACTAATTGCAGCTCTAGAAAACTGCATGGATTGGCATTTAATACACAAAATAATTGGGTCCCCAAATGGAAGAAAGACCGTCTTTGCAGCAGGTTTTAGCTTTGACTGGTCGAGTACAGATGTAGCAGAGTCCAGCTTGACCATGATATCATGGCTTTTTGTGTTATCTGCTATTGCCTGTAAACAAAGGCCATTGAAAAGCATTGAGAAAGTAGAGATAGCACTCTGTGCTGTGATATCATGGTGCAATATCTGTTCTTTTTAGTTCTGCTACATCTGTATGACAGAGAGTAGAGCACTGCTTAGTTATGCATACATATATGCCCTAAAAGGGTGTATGAAAATCAGCTTCCTAAAGAAGATTCTTTAAGGAGCAGGTGTACCTAATAAACTGACTGCTGAGTATATGTATCTGTTCAACTAACCCCATCTGCTATATATACTTTGGTTATTTAATAATATAATTATCATACACTTGTTTTCTTTCAATTACATTTTGTATTTGCCAGCTTAAAGAAACAACCTTCAAATGTTCCAGGAACTTACATGTTAAAACGAGAACCAGTAACAAACACAGAAAAAACAGATACCTAATATTTCACTAATCTTTATTTGGGAAGCTGCCCATGTTGTCATGGACTTGGATGGAATATCACATGTGTCAGCAACAGGGGATAAAATTATGAGTTCTATTAAAATCCTGGAGGAAAGATAGTGTATCTCCCAGGAGAAGCCATCTAAAATTGGAGGAAAAATGATTTATCCAGCCTAAATATGATTTTTAATGAAAAAGTCATCCTACTGTTTAAATAAATGAAATTTCTTCACTGTGTCCGTATCCGTGTAATTCTATCTGCCTGCAAAACAGGCTTAATCTGCAAAACAAATTACATTTAGAGTAGTATGTTTCTATGTAAATTATATATATATATATTATTTATATATATATAATATATATATATATATAATATATATATATATATATATAACATACATACACTTTATATATTAGACTTATGCAGGAAAGGAAAATAAAAAAGGAAATGGACATTGAATTTGCTTTAATTTTAAATCCCGGTTTTACATTTAGAATATTGAAATGATAGATAGATGATAGATAGATAGATAGATGATAGATAGATAGATAGATAGATAGATAGATAGATAGATAGATATAGACAAAGGGTCAGACTGACTCATGGTGGATAGGCAGAGGTTAGCGACCACCTAGGGCACCTACCTCAGCTTATCAGTAAGAGGGTGCAAGTATGGAGCAGGTTCTGGAAATGAGCACACTCCATACATGGCAGGTCCTGGCTGTTAGTTACAGCCAGGAAAGTCCCTTCAGCGGTCAGGACTAGTGTTGAGCTATTTAATCGAGAAAAGTTAAAACTGAGTCGATTTTTACATTTTTCTCGATCCGATTATTTTCCCCTCAAAATTGGGTAAAAAAATCAAGATCGAGAATTAAAATCGAGTTATTTTCACTACTTCCTACACTTTTGGCGGCCAGCCAGTCACTGCAGAGCACAGAGGAGTGTCAAAAACATCACCTCCAGGGGGGGTAGGTATCTCATTGGCTGCTAAAATCACATGACCCTGTTTTATGTATGTCGCGGTATTTCCTGGTGAATGAGATTATGATTAGAGACTGTGAACTGAACACATTGCTCTCTCTGTTGTGCTTGTGCTTGTTGTGCTTTTCAAAGCAGGCAGAAACACCAATTCCCAGCAATTTCACAAAGGAAAAGCTGCTAGATAGGTTAGTTAGGGTTGGAGTACAGCAAGATTAGGAAATCCTAGACAGTAGTAGTCGGGATTTTGATATTGCTGCATACTGCATCTTTGCATTGCCAAAAAGTCCCTTGCTGCAGTTTTTTTTGGGGGAGGGGTAGCTTGTGCACTAGACACTGTTAGGAAATCTCTCAAAAGGAAACTCTGTGATATACTGGTTTCTTGCAGAAAATTTCATTCCATGCCCAAAATTTCCTTACTGCAGTTTTGGGGGGACAGCCGGTATACAAGACACCGTTCTTCCATAAGACCCCATTTCACAGATATTCCATAGAGAAAGGTCTGTTTCTAATCCTAGTTGCCTGTTGCAAAGTATAAGGTTCAAAAACACTGTTGATTTTTTGTCAGGGTTCTTCCATAAGACCACATTTCATAGATATTCCATATAAAAAATTCTGTTTCTAAATCTAGTTGCCAGTTGCAAAGTATACTCATTCCAGAACACTTAATGTGGTGCCAGTGTTCTTTCATAAGACCCCATTTCACAGATATTGCATAGAAAAAATTCTGTTTCTAATCCTAGTTGCCTGTTGCAAAGTATAAGGATTCAAGAACACTGTTGATTTTGTGTCAGGGTTCTTCCATAAGACAACATTTCATAGATATTCCATAGAAAGAAATCTGTTTCTAAACCTATTTGCCAGTTGAAAATTATAGGAATTTAAGAACACTTGTGATTTGCTGTCTTTGGAGTACAGTTTTTCAGTAAGAGACTGTGAACAATTCTTGACCTTTTTAACATTTATCTTTTTGAACATGGAGCGAACTAGAGGTGGTAAGCGAGCATGGAGGGGCATAGGACATGGAGCCTGAGGTAAGAGACAAGGTGCTCCTTCCAGTGCACCGAACAACACACAAGCAAGCACATCGTCAGTTGCAGGACAGTCAGGCCTGTCATTGCTTGGTCCTTTCCCTGTGAATCTCAGTACTAAAGAGCATTGCTAATCTGTTCTTCAGTGGTTAACACAACCTGAATCGAGCGGTTTTACCTTCTTGTCCTCTCAGTCATGGCCACAAATGTCGTCGTAATCATCGTCATCATCAGTCCAACCTGAAGTAAACACAGCCCAAATGTCAACCAATGTACAGACCACTCCATGTAATCCATATTCTGAAGATCTCTTTGACACAATGCGGTTGGGGTCAGAAACCATATCAAAAGATCAAGAGGCCAAAGAGGATGATTTTGTCTGCTCTGACACCCAATCGCTGATGCACTCAGAGGAGGAGAAGGAAGCTGGTCACTCGTCAGAAAGCCCAAGTGGCCAGCAATGCCTCGCAGTGCCTGTGGCATCTAGCCTGCAGCTTGAGGATGTAGACTGTCAGGACAAGGAAGTCACCTGTGATGATGATGATGATGGTGACATTGCAGATCCAATGTGGTCTTTTCAGCATCAGTTGCTTGTGAGCGCCTCATCAGTGGAGAAGGATGATGATGGGGTTGTGTCAGTAAAGGGTCACTAGGTTTTCACCATCTAAGAGGTCCAGGACCTGTGAAGCCTGGGCCTTTCCTTCAAGCCTCAGATTCGCCGGCCGATGTCATATGCCGGATTTGCCGCCAACGCGTCAGTAGAGGAAAGAATCTAAAGAGTTTAACCACGAACATGAACAGGCACATGCATCTAAAGCATGAATTGATGTGGAGGAGTCACTTGGAGAAAAAAGGCCACACAGGTCCTGGGCTTCCAACCACTGTGACATCCTCTGTCTCCTCCTCTTCTGCCACTTCCAAGACCAAGAGGTCCTCTGCTGCTTAATGTGTCTTGGAAACTGTCAACACACAGGTAAAGAGCTGTGGAAGGCTCTGTGAACATTACTTTTGTTTAGGAAATCCCGGCAGCATCTCACACATCAGTGCTTGGATGCTACATTACCTGCAACATGATCTACGCATCAAGGCAATCAAAATGAACAGCAGTTACTGGGTGGCCACCCTTCTTGATCCACATTACAAATCAAAAGTCAGCAAATTCCGTCCACCCACACAAATTGACAGTAGAATGCAGGAATTTGAGACAGTGCTCATTGACCAACTTGAGACATCTGTTGCATCATGTTTGCTGGTTTTGAGGTCAGGCCACCGTAAAAGACACCAATAGTAAAGGTTTTATTGAAAAAAATCGTATTCCAAATACTCATTTCTTCATGAAAATTTTATTCTGAGTGTCTGTTTGCTGCTTTTGGGATCAGGCTACTGTAAAAGGGGTGCCAGGGGTGCCAATAGGGCAGTACTACTGTCAGTGGCCCTAATCAAAAAGTGGCCCAGTGATATGTTAAAAATATGAACTAGTAATGGGTGGGGGGCCCCATTTGATTTAGCTGCATGGGGTCCTGAAACGGTTAATAGATGACTAAACGGCAGCCCTGGCTACCACTGCATCCCCTATAACAAGGGCCCCTTTGCCGGCTGAACCTCCATGTTCCCCGTTGGGATATTCTTGCTGCCACCACATATATGACATGTTCTTTGGCCCTGGTAAAAAAAGTGATAGGGGGCTCCTGCCAGTTACCATAATACCATGTCTTCTTATGTGTCAAAGGGGCCCTATAGCAGCTGCTACCGCTGTACCTGCTATAACTATGCTGTCCTCATCTTTTCATTTATTTCATTGAAATGAATGAATTTTTTTTAGCCTGTGAATTTTTTTTTTTTGTGACTCTTAGAGCCAAATTGTCCTTTTACTAAGTTGTACCCTGCATTCAGTTTACTGTTATGGATGGTAATCCACCTTCTCCTCACCTGTTTCGGTATAAAAATTAACTGAAACATCTTCTCCCATTGACTTTAATGGGAATCGGCGATTGATCGAGATCGAAAATCGACACAATTTTCATTAAAATCGACAATCGATTTTTTTTTTTAGTGATCGCTCATCTCTAGTCAGGACCAGAGAACCCCATTTCTAGCTGTTGAACTACTTAGGTGCATCAATTAAAGCAACAGCAGCATTTTAGCAGTTATGGTGGGAGGGTGCCCTATCCAATCCCTTGATCGGCTCCCAAAGCAACTCGGAGCCTGGTAAAGGCTCCCTGGCTTGCCATCTTCCTGTCCCTATAACATGATTAGTAATAGGAGAGCTATAGTAGCAAAATATTCTGCAATTCAATAGTATGTAAGTGTTCACTTCCTCTAGTGGTCAGGTACCTTAGGGGCATGTAAATGACAGAATAAAAAATAGTAACAAATATACTGTTGAAACCAGAAGTTTACATACACTATATAAAAAAGAGACATCTGCATGTTTTTTCTCACTATCTGACATGAAATCAAAATAAACCTTACCTGTTTTAGGTCAATTAGGATTACCAAAATTTGCCAAATGCCAGAATAATGAGAGAGGGAAAGAATTTTTGAGTCACTCTTATTAATTTCCACAAAGTCAAAAGTTTACATACATTCCATTAGTATTTGGTAGCATTGCCCTTAAACTCTATGACTTGGGTCAAACATTTGGATATCCTTCCACAAGCTTCTCACAATAGTTGGTAGGAATTTTGGCCCATTCCTCCTGACAGAACTGGTGTAACTGAGCCATGTTTGTAGGTCGCCTTGCTCGCACCTGCCTTTTCAGCTTTGCCCATACATTTTCAATGGGATTGAGATCAAAATATTGACTTGGCTATCCTTAAGCCACGTTGTAACCAGTTTGGCAGAATGCTTTCGGTCATTGTCCATTTGGAAGACCCATTTCCGCCCAAGCTTTAACTGTCTGGCTGATGTCTTGAGATATTTCTTCAGTATTGCCACCTCCTTTAGCAAAACAACCCCACAATATGATGCTGTCACCCCTCTGTTCCACAGTTCTTAGGCTTACAAACTTCTCTTTTTTTCCTTCAAATAGAACGATGGTCATTATGGCCAAACAGTTCAATTTTAGTTTCATCAGACCACAAGACATGTCTCCAAAAATGTAAATCTTTGTTCCTGTGTGCATTAATCTGGCTTTTATATGTTTCTTTTGGAGTAATATCTTCTTCCTGGCAGAGTGGCCTTTCAGCCCATGTTGACACAGTAATTGTTTCACTGTGAATATTGACGAAATCTTACCAGTTTCCGCCAGCATCTTCACAAGGTCTTTTGCATTTGTTCTTGGGTTGATATGCACATGTCGGACCAAAGCATGTTAATCTTTGAGACACAAAACATGTCTCCTTCCTGAGCGGTATGATGTCTGGACATTCCCATCTTGTTTGTACTTGTGTATAATTGTTTGTACAGATAAACAAGGTACTTTCAGGTATCTGGAAATTGCACCCGAGGATGATCCAGACTTGTGCAACCCAAACATTTCTCTTGGCTGATTTCTTTAACTTTTCCTGATTTTACACACAAAACCAGGGGTGTTTCCGTTGTGCCAAAAAAACATCCAAACTGTGTGTTAATTAACTCAGATGTTCCCCAAATAAATCAGAACTTCCAAAACTTGACATCATCTTTGGGTTTTTCCCCCCAAAATTTTTTAAAAAGGCATAGTTATCTAAATTTTTACTTGCAGAAAGTAAAAAATGCCTTTTAAAAAAAAATCACACAAAACATATATATAAAACTAAATTTTTTTATTTCGTCATTGCTACTACTGCAGGTCAACAGTTTATTTGCACATTTTTTTCTATGCATAAAGATTAGAACCGGAAAGAGCCATGAGAGCAAATACAGGGGATGTGCAGCACTTCCCCAAAACCTTTTTTTATTGCTTTGAATTGAATATCAAAATATCTAAAATATAACTTTTTTTTAATTTCCCCCTTTTTAAAAAAATAACAAAAAAGACAAAGCAACATTCAGAAAAGAGGCTTCCACACCAGTTTTAAAAAGGGGCATTAAATGAATGTAAATAACCTCATAAATAAACCTTCAAAAACTGGCACGGGTTATGCCATTATAGCAATAAATCCCTAATTTTGGCGATACCAAAAAAAAAAGGGGGGCATACATATCATTACACATATTTAGGCCTACTTAGGCGCATTCAAAAGTGTCAAATGCCCTATTTTTGGTTTTAACAGTTCGTTTAAAACAATTCCATCCACATTTTTTTGGTACAAAATACAAACCAAAAAAATGGTGCAGCCCTAATGGGGCATTCCCCCCCAAAAAACCTTCATTTTGCCCTTACTCCCTCTATAGTTTCATCCCTATTTAAAAAAAGCATTACCTGAAAAAGGTATCCGAACCCTGCTGTCACGGGGGTCCCGCAGGGCGCCGCTCGCCTCGCTGCGGCCATCCCTCTCCCCGCAGGGGACTCGGCCGCATCGCGTCGCCCACAACCACCACCTGTGTCCCCGGTCCCGGCGCCTTGCTTGTTACCTGGCCCTGCTCCTGGAACGCCAGCTACCCAGTCGCGTCCTGACTGCCGTGCTCCGTGCCCTTTCCCCAGCGCGCTTCACGCGACACTTGGCTTAGATTTAAAGGGCCAGTTGCCCATTCATTGGTTTTTTCCGGACGTTGGTTCTATTTAAGGTTACACCCTAGCAGTCGCTGCCAGATTGTTGGTGTCTTAGAGTGAGTTTGGAGGTCCTTATCCGTATCGCTTATATATATCCGTGACCAGTCCGTTCCCTAGTGTTTCCTGACCCTTGCCTGTATTGCCGCCTCCCTGACCGTCTGCCCGTCTCTGACCACAACCTCTTCCCCGCCTTGCCCTGACCCTACTAGCCTGTCCCCGACTCACGCCTTTGGGATTACGATTTTGTACCACGCTGTACCCACGCCCCACGCCGCAAAACAAGTCACATCAGGGTAACAACCTGGTAGCCTCAAGCCGCACAAGTCCTCCCACTTTGCGGCGGGCTCTGGGTGCAAACCGGGGGCCTACTTAGATACTGTTCCCCAGGCTGGCTTTTAACTACCACCGGCTTGCGGGGTCCAGCGTATCACCGAACCGTTACAAGTACAATCTGGGCCATGATTCCGCCAGGTTACCACTGCCTGAACTCCGGGAATGTTAACTACGGCCGCCGCCCAGCAGAGCCAGCGTAAATCGTCCACTCCGCGGCCATGATGAGAACCTTGCGGCCCGCCTACCTCCTCCTGCGGGTCCGCTGCCATCTCGCCTGCCCACCTGTAGCTCCTGCAAGCTACGTTTCATCCTGCACCTGTACCGCGACCTTTACTGCATCTGCCGCTCCCCCTCTCGCTATGGACGGAGACCCCAATAAGTGCAGAGTTTCATCAGCCAAATGCTCCCATACACCTCGAGATGCTGGACAACCCCAATTTTCCACAGAGTGGGCTAAAGTCCCTTCATAATTAGCCTCTTAACGGCGAAGCCCTGGCCTGGGCCACTCCGCTGTGGGACCGAGGAGATCCCTACGGCTAACCGCAAGCCTTCCTCCAGGCTTCCGAACTGTCTTTGAGGAACCAGTCGCACCTCCTCTGCTGCCCGCAGCTCTCCTCCTCTCCGTCAGGGCGACTCCACGGTGGGACAGTACTCTGTGCAGTTCCGCACCTTAGCCTCGGAGTTAGACTGGGAACAATGCGGCTTTGGTGGCCAACGTTTTGGCAAGGCCTCTCGGACGCATCAAGGATGAGCATCGCGGTTCCGAAAGCCTTCATCTTCGTTGGACAAATTGATTCGGTTGGCCACACCGGATTCGATATTAAGTTTTTGCAGAAAGACAACAGAGCTCCGCCTCCAACGCGAGCCTGCCCGACCGCCCGGCTACCTCTCTGGCACCTGTCTTTCAATGCCCTCCGCTTCTCCCGCCAGGTGCATGAAGACGAAACCCATGCAGTGGAAAGGGGGCCCCCCCGCAAATCAGAACCCAGAGGAACGCTAAAACGAACGTGATCAGGCATTTTCTATTTTCTATTGCTTCTATTGGCGGCCAAGGTTCCCCGGCACTTCAATGGGACTGTCCGTGTGCCCTGAAAACCCCGCAACCTAGGGCTCGCAGGAGAAGTATCCCCTAGGTTTCAAGTGCGGCCTCTCCCCGTCTGACCATTCCTGTTCTTTGTGGAATGTCGCCGGACAGCACCTTACAGCCCACGCCTATCGGATTCAGGTCCGCCGGTAACTTTATCAGCCCACTACATGGTGTCCCAGTATCCACTTCCTGACCCACCCCCTCAGAAACCATTGTTCGTAGTCCTCTGTCAGTGAGGCGAATGCCTCAAGGATGCCATTCGGTCTGCACTATGCGTGCCCCCTCACCTCTCCTTGCAGATCGGGCGTTACATCAGGAAACTTGAAACTTCTCGTACTGCCGCGATTCCCTTTCTGAGTCCTCGCTGGGCCTCCCCTGGTTACAAAGAAGCATGCGCCGACCCTACACTGGAACACAGGCGAGATTCTTCGTTGGCCCCATGCCACTCACGATGCTTCGGGCGCCTCTGCCCAATCCGTCCCTGCTGCTACCCAGCCTACGAATCTCTGCCAGTCTGCCTGCACCTTACCAGGAGCATTTTCTGATGTCTTTCTGATAGACAGGCTGAAACTCTGCCTCCGCACCGGCCCCATCGACTTTCGATTGCACTATTGATCTGCAAACCCGGATCTACTCATCCCCGAGCAGAGTTTTACCCTCCATTCCTTCCTGAGACAAAGCAATGGTCCGACTAAATTCTAGAGAACCTCCGCAAAGGTTCATACGCAAGTCGTCTTCGCCTGCGGTGAGCCGGATTTCTTCCTTTGTCTGAGAAAAAAGATGGCCCCTCCGGCCCTTTATCGATTATCCTGGGTCCGAAACAAAATATCTGGTGAAGAAATCGATACCCCCTGCCTTTTGATCTCGAGCAATTTGAACCGTCTACGTGGCGCTAAGAATTTTTTCTAAACAGGTCCTTTGCGGAGCCTACAATCTGATTCGCATCCAGGTGACGAGAAAACCGCCTTTTAACACCGTGATGGCCAACTTCCAATATCCTCGTCATGCCTATTGGTCACTGTAACTCTCCCGCTGTTTTTTCAAATTCGTTAATGAAATCTTCCGGGATCGTTCTCAACGTTTGTGTTTATAGTTATCTGACAGAATTCTCATCTATTCTCCAGACCTGAGACCCCACCGTCACCACGTCCGCTCAGGTGCTCAGACATCTCCGGAACCACCAACTTTATGCCCAAGCTGGAAAATTTGCCGGTTCGAACGCACCTCCCTGCCCTTTTCAGGGTACATCGTGTCGGATCAAAGGCCATCCAGATGGACCCGCCAAGCTCTCAGCAGTCCTAACATTGGCCTCGTCCTGTGGCCAACTCCACGGCCATCCAGCGCTTTTTAGGATTTGCCAACTATTAAAGCAAATTCATTCCTCAGTTCACCTCCCTGGTGGCTCCCATTGGTAGCCCTCACCAAGAAGGGGCCGACCCCAAATCATGGCCCTTCCCGAGGCTCAAGAGGCCTTCATCGGTTGAAACTCTGCATTTGCTTCTGCTCCCGTTCTCTCCTCAGTCCGACCTCAAACGCCCCTTTGCTTAGAGGTTGACGCTCTCCTCAGTTGGTGCCGTGCCGTCGCCGTTCTTCTGCAAAGTCCCTCCACGGGGAAAATTGCGCACATGTGGATTCTTCTCCAGACCTTCACTCGGCCGAACGCAACTACACAATCGGTGACCGGTTTGGCTATAAAATTAGCCCTAGACGAATGGCGTCACTTGCGGAAGGGCTCACCGCCCCATCGTGATCCTACACAGATCACAAGAAAACCTTCTCTATGCAATCTGCTCAGCGTTTAAATCCGCGACAAGCCAGTGGGTCCGCTTTTTCTCTTCGCACCTTTTTAATTTCCTTGTTACCCTTCCGACCGTCGGGAAAAAACGTCAGGCAGACGCTCTTTCCAGATCCTCCGATACGGCGGGCTTGGAGCCACCCCTGCACCTTTTTATCCCTCCAAAGCGCTACTTTCGGCAGTCCTGTAGACCTTCAACAGGAACCCTATCCCGTGGAAGAATCTACATCCGTCCTGCCTGCGGCCTCGAATCCTTAAATGGGTCATTCTTCTCAAACTGGCGGTCAATCTGGATTCACAAGTCCATACACTCATCTCAAGATACTACTGTGGCCCACTCTCATACAAGACTGTTATGGAACTTTGTCTCAGCTTTGCACCTCCTGTCCCGAAACAAGGTCCCTTGCCTCAAACCCGCTGTCTGCATCATCCTCTCCCAGTGCCAGAGAAGCCTTGGACCATATTTCTATGGATTTTGTCACTGATCTGCCGGCCTCATCCGAAAACACCACGGTCATATTTTGGTGTGGTTGACAGTTTCCAAATCTCTTTTGAGTGGCCCTGCCCGGTTAACCTCTCGGCACCCAGCTAGCCCAGCTTCTTCCTTCCACCACATCTTCCGCTTACAGCGGGCTACCATTTGCACATCACCTCTGATAGGGGGGAGGCCAGTTCGTATCTAATTCTGGGCGGCTCTCTGTTCTCAGGTTTACGGGTGCAGCTTGACTTCTGTCTGCATACCCCCACGAGACCAACGGGCAGGTGGAGAGGGTCACCATGTGTTAGGCTCCGTACCTGCGACATTTCGTGTCTGCCCGTCAGGACAACTGGTCCTGATCTCCTCTCCTGGGCGGAATTCTCCTATAATACCCTTGACTCAGAGTCCCCGCGAGAGCCGCTCCCTTATTTTAAGTGATTGGTTACATCCCCCGCCCGCCTCTCCCCCTAGCCACCTCGGTGCCAATGTCCTCGCCGTTGAATGCCCAATTACGGACATCAAGTCTCTCTGGCAAGTTAATTTCGTCAAGGCGGCCTTCTCGTGCCCCTCCCGCGCTAAAGTTCAGGCGATAGGTATCGAGACCTCCTCCACGTATTTAAGCCAGGTGATAGGGTGTGGTTATCGGCCAAGTACATCGCTTCAAGGTGGCCCAGTTACAATGGTCCTAAGTCAGGTCCTTTTGTGGTACTCTCGTGCAGCTTAACCCTCTCCTACAAGCACCGCTTGGCCGCCCACTCTGCGGGTCCCGAATGCCTCCTTGGTCTCTCTCCTCAAGGCCGTGGTACTGATCGCTTCTCCCGGGGGGCTGTCTCGCCTTCTCCTGTGTCCAACTCTGATGACATCTTGAGGTCAAGAGGTTCTGGCACAGAAGACAGTCAGGGGGAAGCGTTTCTTACCCATTGACTGGAAGGGAGTTCGGCACAGAGGAGCTCATGGGAACCGTGAAGTCAAGCATGTCCCTGATCCCCTCGCCATGTTTCATAAATAAGAGGGGAGACCTAAGGGGTGGGTACTGTCACGGGGGTCGCGGCCGCCCGTTTTTTTTTTTGTCTCCCTGGCGGCGCGGTCCTCTCCCCGCAGGGGACTCGGCCGCATCGGGGCAATCGCGGGTCGGCGCCACGGAGCACCCCTGTGCCCCTTCCCAGGCGCCTGCTTGTTTACCTCCCAGAACCTGTTAACGCCCCGCTCCCGCCGGTCCTGACCTGCCATTGTCTCCTGCCCTCCCCGTACGCGTCGCGACACATGGTCAGATTTTAAAGGGGCATGTCCCTTAATTGTTGTTTTCCCAGACGTTGGTTCTATTTAAGGGTTAACGGCCCCTAGCACCCTGCCAGATTGTTGGTGTGCCTTAGAGTTAGTTTTGAGTGTCCTTGATTCTGTATCGATTATCCGTGTACCCAGTCCGTTCCGCTAAGACGTATTCCTGACCTTGCCTGTTTGGACGCCTGCCCTGACCGTCTGCCCGTCTCTGACCCCAAACCTCTGCCGCCTGCCCCCTGACCTTCGCCTGTCCCCGACTACGCCTTTGATTACATTTTGTACCACGCTGACCCCCCGGCCTGCCCACCGCAAGCAAGTCACTCAGGGGTAACGACCTGGTAGCCTCACGCCGCAGCAAGTCCATCCCGCTTTGCGGCGGGCTCTGGTGAAAACCGGGGGCTACTTAGATTCTGTTCCCTGGCGTGGCTTAACTACCACCGCTTGCGTGGTCCAGCGGATCCACCGAACCGTTACACCTGCCCTGTGCCTATTTAAGGTCTATTCCTATAATGTCCCTGATACTATAATGATGCAGCTCACATATGTTCAACATCGTTACCGACTCTGTAAAGTAGTTCCCTGACCATACACAAGTGGGACAAATCACTAAAATATCACACAGGCAGTAATAGCGACAGCACACATATACAAGTTTCATATATCTATAACTATGCAACTATAGCCAAATGAGGCTAGCAAATGACATAACACAATAGAACTTCAGGCAGAGTCCAAGTAATACAGAAACTTGATGGAACAGACACAGGCTATATCTACTGACACTGAAGCACAGAATGAAGGAACTTGCTGTTATATAGCTGATCCTGACAAGACCTAGCAACAAAGAAACAGTTCAGAGCCAGGTTGAGTTAAAGGAGTTTTATCGTTTGAACTGTTCGTGCTCTTCAGCTAATTCTCTGAGATTGAGTTTTAAAATTCAGGGGCAGCCTCTCCTCTCACAGGCTGTCTCTCCTCCAGAGGCGTGTCCTCTCCTCACTAAAGAACTGTGACATCTCAGTTTTGTATGAAGCAGGGATGCAGAAGGTCTTCTGGATATAACAGCTCTGTAGACCTCCTGCAATCTTATGTCTGCAGCCTTCAGGCTCCACAAGCCCCTGCTGTGCTAATATAAAGATTATAACAGCACAACTGAACTGATGAACATGGAGAGTGTCACTGCCCCCCCTTCCCCTCTGTTACAATCCAGCGAGCAAACTGGGTTAATATGGAGCATACACTCTGCCCTCCTGCCCTTCTCTCCCCCTGGTTAAACGAGGCATGAACTCTATAATACTGTTGTTATCTGAGGGGATCTGTGACTTAAAGGGTTTTTCCTCCATGTAGTGACCGATTGTTGGGATCAATTAGAAATCAAAAGTTAGCACTAATACATGTCATTAAAAAGAGTAAGAAAAAACAGCTATCACCCAATTAAAAGGTCCAACTTATCACGCAATGTTCACAGACAACAAGCACCTTTAATCTCTTTAGTGTTACACACAAATTAAACTGAAAGCCAGCATCTTTTACTTCTTTTCCTAAGTGGTTTCACCCAATTATGTAACTGACAACGAGGCAGAGACTCTTTACTCAACTACAAGGACAAATGGTCAGCTTTATCAAGTAAAGATCTCTGCTTGCTGGTCAAGTGACATGTGAAGTGAAAACAACGGGGATAACAATCAGCTTGAGAAGAAGACCCTGCTCAAACCTTAACTAACTTGGGCAGGTATGTAGTGGTAGACATTGTTTTTTATAATGAAGGGGTTTGGAGTTCTAGTCCCTCTGACAGAGTAATTTTTTTTCCCTCCCTAAATTCACACATATGTAGAGAGACCTGAAATATATATGTCAATCTCTATAATAAATATATACACATACAATACTCCCCTATATCATGTCTCATCCCTAGAGTTAATTATTTTTAATTATTTAGAGCGCCATTGATCCAGGGGGACGCTGTAATTCAAGAGGGGTTACAACATAACGATAAGTCAAACAAGTTCAACATGCTGACAAGTATGAGACACAGGAAAGAGAACCCCTCCCGCGAAAGGCTTACAAATTTACAAGGGAAAGAGACAGAAGGTGGGGGCAGACCTGTTTGTGGAGGGTGTATGACAAAGGGGTATATAGTTTCAGTATCACATTATGTGTGGAAGTGCTTGGTGTGACTAACTGTGAAAGATGGACTCCTATATATGGGAGCATTTTGTGTGTAATAAAATATATATATATAATAAATAACATATTATAAATATATATAAATATAAATATAATATACTATATAATAATTATAGAATAGATGGTCTACACATTATTTTCATATCTTGAACTCCTAAACCTCTCTCTTGCAGAGCTGATCAGCAAGCACTACACTAACACCATACAGCTTGTACAAAAATACCCCCCACCCCCTTTTTTTGCACTGTGTTTGAATTCCAAAGTGTCAGCACTGCAGTGGAGTTCATTGATGCCAGAGGCTGAAGAATAGTATTAACCTTGGGAACAAGCACATGAATGACATCATAAGAGGCGGGGCTTGCATTAGAATCCTGAGAACAGAACGCCCTCTTTTTCAAAAGTATCAGCTTAAGGACTGGACCTGTGAGGAGTGAATTCAACCCTCTTGGCAAAGGCCCTTTAAAAAGGCAGTCAATGCCCAGATCATTCACCCTAGACTGGTAGATGTCTATAGAGCCCACACCCTTGGTTTTCAACTATTGATTTTAACAGCTTTCAGAGGGGAGTAAACACAGAGTGTGCACAGCCAATCACATGCCGGGGCGTGGCCGGTGTTCCTGTCCTAGGGCGTATCCTAACAGGGTTATGACCTTTCAGCCAGCCAATCACAGTGCAGGCGGGTGGGTGTCTATGGGGCGGGAAACGCCAGGGGGTGTGTCCGAGCCAGAAAAAGCAGAAAAAAAAAGAACACAGATTAAGAAAAGCTCATAATCTGCTAAACCAAAGTGGACTAGGGTAATCAAACCCAATTACAAAAGTGCTTATTTTTACTGTCCCCATAATCTGAGACATGATCTTTGTAGCGATAAAACCCCTTTAACACTAACTTTGTTGTAGAGAGAGGGGTGGTGGAGACAGAACAAAAGTAACTTGAATAATCCACCAGGAACAAATGGCATTTAGATTGTACCAAATCAAGGATAGGAGAATAAACAGCACAGTTACGGACCCTACCGCGGTGTTTCCATCTCCTCTTTTACATTGATTGTATAAGCCTGAAAAGTGCAAAATAGAGCAAAAGAGAGAATGTAACAAGTACTATGCCTCTCTGTCCTCAAATGGGACAATTAATGGTGGTGTACAACAACCGAACAGTGAAGGTCCTTTTTATGAAAAACATGCTTACATCAGTCTTATACTTTTAAGGTAATTTCCAAGTGCTTCTGTGAGAAGATAAAAAAGTTAAGGGAAAACTTTATATGAGTGGGGGGACATTTTTCCCCTTTGTCTCCATCAAATTTTTTTTTCGTACCCAACACCCCTCCTGGAATTGGAAACAAAATTTTTGATTAAGTTTTTACACAAAAAAATTGTAATCTGCAGAATGCTTTGTTAAAGGGATTGCATTTGACTGTAACACCCATTGAAATGAATGAAGATGACCAGTACGTAGCCTTCCCATCAGAATGGGATTTCGGGGCCCTTCTGAGATATTTCAGACCTTTTTTGTTTTTGGGGGTTTTCCCTTTAAATGTAGGATCCATTTAATGCTATTTTGTTTGTTAATTTTTTTGCATTATGTAGACAAGACATATGTCCCGTTTTCAATGGCAGATAGTGGACCCACTGTGCCAAAATCATTTAATCCAAGGGGTGTAAAAGCAGCAAACTGTTCTTCATAGACCTTTTTATGGTAAGGTTGGTCCCCCCCCCCCGATGGCTGCCAGGGGCAAACCTCAAACAGCGACCGGGGCATACGGCATCACACAGACGAGGACAAAGCAAAAGGCCCGGGGAACATCCCAGGACACAACTGAGAAAAAACTAATAAGACACAAAAGACCGGCGAGACCAAATGGGGAGGTTTGCAGAGGCCAAACTAAGGCCTGATAAGAGGCAAAGTAAAGAATGCATAGGAAATGAGAAGAACATAGGAAAATACAAAGTATTGCAACAGTGCAAGCAAAAAAAGGCAAGAACTGACAAAACATGGCAAGCAAACAAAGTAGACATAACAAGGAACAGACAGAGAGAACACACCAGGAACTATGGCCAGGATTAAGGCACAGAACTATGGCTAGAAACAATGGCTAAGAACAAACAAGGAACACAGACATAAGCATGAAGCTATAAAGAAACCAGGCACACAGACATAAACAATTCACAGGACAAGACTAGGGGACTAAACCCAATGTAAAGCACATCATGCAAACCACACTATGCGAAGCACAATGTTTAGGCAGGGAGTGTGGGGAGGACAGGCTTATAATCGCACACTGAAAAGGAAAGCCCAACCCCCTGCACAGGGGGAAATTAAGAAGGAGGATGTGACCATGCCCTCTATGGGGCAAGGGGAATTAGGGGGGGCACCCCAATGAGGGTGGAGCAGAAAACCCCCAGCATGGGGAAAACCCAAAACAGCAACCCAAACGGGTAGCAGCAACGGCTTGACAGTACCCCCCCCCCCCCTCACCCCTTTTTTTTCCCCCCCTCCTCCTCCAAATCTACAAAAGGAAATACCACATAGGTCGGGGGCCCAAAATTTCCCTTTGGGGGCATTCAAAAAAAAACAATTATAACTAAAATGATAGCCAGTACTGGAAATACCTAGAAAAGGAGGTGCACATTTTTAATTACTGAAGTGCTAACAAGAAGGGGGGCAGTGCGGGGTGGGACCATGAGAAAGGGGGGCCACAGAAGCTATGGACAGGACCATGAGCCAGGGGCACAGAAGCTATGGACTGGACCATGAGCCATGGGCAGAAACCCTGGGCGGGACCATGAGCCACGGGCAGAAACTCTGGGCGGGACCATGAGCCAGGGAGGACAGAAGCTTTGGGTGGGACCATGAGCAGGGGGTTTCTGGCAGCTGAAAAACAGCAAAGGAAACCCTGCAAAAAAAAAAAAAGGAAAAAACACTCCCTCACATAAAAAAGGAACCTCCTGAAGTAAGTCCTGCACAGATACAAGAAAAAAGAGGGCCCAAAGTCAGTGGATCCCATGGCCCGATCCTATTGTCATGTTTTCAATGGCGGGTAGTGGGATCTACTGGCCACTACTGGACTCACTCTGAAGGGGTGTGACTAAACGGCAATCATGTTCTTCACAGAGCCTTTGAAGGTGAGGTTGGCTTATCCCTTATGGCCGCCGGTGCAAAATCGGAGCAGTTCCCAGCAGTGGCAGCTGACCTGCACAGATCATAAGCAACTACAACGACCCCCCACAGATAGAGGACAAGCAAATAAGCAAAAGGCCTGATGGGGGTAAGATGAGAGTACAGGACAAGACATTGCAAAATTAAAAAGCAAAACACAAGGCAAGGAACTAGACAAAGACATTTTCAGAAGCAAACAAGGTAGACATAACAAGGGACAGACAGGGCAGGACACAACAAAATCATGGCTAGGACTAAAGCAAAGAACTATGGTTAGGAACAATGGCAAGGAACAATGTCTATGAACAAACAAGGAACACAGACATAAAGAAGCTATGAACAAACAAAGTAGACATATAAACAGGACAAGACCCAAGATAAAGCACATCATGCAAAGCACAACATGCTAGCAACAGGGATCAGCAGGGAGTGTGGGGAGGATCAATCTTATAACAACACAGGGGATTGATAGAGGAAGACCAAACCTGCACATTGTGAGAAAAAAATATAGCAGGATGTGGCCATGCCTCTCTATAGAGCCAGCAAAGGGCCAGCACGAAAAAAAATCACCACAGCAACTTCAAACAGTAAGCAGCAGGCAACAGCTTGACATAATATACTGATACACTTTCTAGGTTTTAAATGTTTTTTTCTTTAATAACAATTTTTTCTAA
>JAODAL010053566.1:0-25204 GCA_025379985.1 Phyllomedusa bahiana
TCTTCTGAAAACTTTTTTAGACAAGCCTATCAGATCCCTAATTTGTTAACCCCCCCAAATTCTGTCACACATTCATCACTTCCTAAACTTTGGCACCCACAGGCACTTATCTGTATATAGATGTACAGTCTGGGTGGCAGGTTCATCCACTTTTTTATGTATACTACCTCATATTTATGTAACATGGCCGGACCATTGCAAACCAAGCACTTGTCAGCCTTTGTTTCACCCATACACCCTAATAGATTGTAAGCTCTTGCGAGCAGGGCTCTCACACCATGTGTCTCATTTGTCAGTAGCTTTTTTATATGTAATGTCTGGTTTGTCTGTGCTTATACCCTCTATATTGTAAAGTGATGTGGAATATGTTGGCGCTATATAAAGATTATTATTATTATTATATGGGCCAGAGAAGCTTGCTGCTGGGATTCAGTGTATCTTCCAGCCATTGAGCAGTAATTGTAGCTTTGTAGTTTTTTAGTAATTCAAGGCATGGGAGCAACTGCTCCCCCTGAACCCTCTATAGCTACAACCCTACTATCAGCAGTGACATCCCAATTTTGAATGATTGTGATAAATGAGAAACCCCCAGAACCACCACTGAGGTCAAGTCAGTAAATCCTCCATCAGGCCGGAACACTGGACCGTAATATGGTTGCCAAAATGTAGTTGTGTTAATCGGCCTTATTCAAAGTTTCCATATCAAGGCTGGGACAAGGTTTTCTGATGCCCTAGGCAAATAAGGCACAAAGCGTCCCCCAAATGGAAAATTCATCCCACTGCATGCCTCCTTGCGCCCCCTTCTCCACATGGGAAGAAGTGGCGCCCTAGGCGGTCGCCTACCTTTGCCTACCCATTGTCCCGGCCCTGTTCCATATATATAGGTTACAGTAGAGTTGGCCTTCGGGTCCCAGGTAGTGTGAATTTATTATCATATACAGCAAAACAGCAACAAAGCTTTATTCGTCTGGCGAGCTGCATAATATTTAGCAGTTTTGACTTTTGATGAATAGCGTGTAATTTCCACAGCAAAGAACTCGCCTGCACCCTTACCATACAAAGCGACATCTCCTGGGCCTGGTATAACTTTCTCTGAGCATTATCCCCGCATTTTTCTTATGACAGGTTTTAATTAAAAGCATAAAGCTTTTTTTTTTTTCCCCCAATTTCTATTCATATAACGCGCCGCGCTGAATACCGAAATGTTCAAAGAGATTTGCTTTCAGTGAACCTTCCTGGAACATCAGTGAGAAGTAATTGAATTAAGGCAATATGAATACGCTCTTTGTTTCTTATGTTTTCCATAGAGGCCAGAACCATTGTATGATCTGAATGTATGAGTAAGAAATCCTGTTTTCTTTATCTTCGACACCGTGTATTTGTGAAGAAGAGATCGGCTCCTGGAGTAAAACCCTCACTGTGCAAAGGAGACTTTTCTAATAAAAACTACAAAGCCAGGAAAAAAAACAAATAGGCCGCGTGCCTAAAGTGGGACGGTTATCAGACGACCCGGTCCTATCTACTCCCTTCCTGAACACACATTTTCATCAGTACTTGTGGGTTGGAACGCTATAATGCTTTCTAGTGCTTGGTTAAATAGTTCGTAAGGCCAAAAAAATCCAGCCTATTGTACTACAGTGTTGATCCAGAAGAAGGCAAAACCGCGTTTAGGTAGACGCCCATTGTCCTCATTGTAGGGGAAAAATTCCTTCCCAACTCCAATCTGGCATCAAAATAATCCCTGGATCAACGACCCCTCTCCAGAATCCTGGTCACTATAACTTGTTATATTATTACATCTAGAAATGTCTCCAGACCCTTCTCCAGAATCCTGGTCACTAATAACTTGTTATATTATTACATCTAGAAATGTATCCAGAACCCTTCTCCAGAACCCTGGTCACTATAATTGTTATTTTATTACATCTAGAAATGTATCCAGCCCTTCTCCAGAACTGGTCACTATAACTTTTATATTATTACATCTAGAAATGTATCCAGACCCTTCTCCAAAAATCCGGTCAATATAACTGTTATATTATTACATCTAGAAATGTATCCAGACCCTTCTCCAGAATCGTGGTCACGGTTATATTATTATATCTAGAAATGCATCCAGACTAGAGATGGGCGAATTGATTCTAACAAAGTGGAATTCGTTTAGAATTTCAGGAAAACTTCAGTTCGGAACGAAGTCGAACTTTGGGGTACTTCGGGTGAACGAAGTGTGCTTTTAATTGATAAAATGGCTGCGAGCACATGGCGTTACATTTTGGGGGAAAGCACTCTGGGAGGAAGAAGGGCATAGCCTGCATGACATGTGCAAGATGAAGCCAATCAGAGACCGGCGGGATTCTGTGACGTCACCGCACTATATAAGTCCGGGCGCGACGCTGGCAGCTCATACGCTCACTGTAAATGATTAGGGAGAGGTGCTGCGCGGATGCTCTGATGATAGCTGATACTAAGAACCTATTTTATACAGTGATTTTTGTGGGGTGTTAAGAGACTGTTATCCTTAAGGTTTATTTTAATTTTTTGGGTATTGGATCTGAAATTAGTGTGATCCACTGCAGCCTGCATATACATTTAAATCCTATCTGTCACAGTCCATTGAATATCAAGGGGGGGATCTAAGCCAGTTCTGTTGTATTCATTAAAGAAACAGCGTTATTTTAATACACATAATCACTTCATTTTTGGCTGCTCAATCTTTGGCGCAATTTACATCCAGGGGTTAATAAAGGGGAATTTATCGTTTGAGCTGCTGTGCTGTTCTGCTTATTTTCTCAGCTGCGTATGAAATACAGGGCATTGCTACCTTAGCGGGGTGTCTCTCCTCTCAGCAGGATGGCCTCTCCTTCAGCAGGCGGGCCTTCATCTCAGCAGGCGTGCCTACTCCCTCAGCAGGGTGGGTCTCTCCTCTAGCAGGCGTGTTCTCTCTCAGAGGCGGGTCTTCTCTCAGGCAGGCAGCCTTCCTCGTCAGCAGGCGTGTCTCTCTCTCGCAGGGCAGTCTCACTTCGCAGGGTGTCTTTCTCTCAGGCCAGGCGGGCCTCTCCTCTCGCAGGCGTGTCTCTCCTCTCAGCAGGCGAGGCTCTCCTCTCAGCAGGCGGGGTCTTCCTTCAGCAGGCGTGTCTCTTCCTCAGCAAGGCGGGCCTCCCTCTCAGCAGGCGTGTCTCTCCTCTCAGGCAGGGTGCTCTCTCTCAGCAGGCGTGCCTTCCTCTCAGCAGGCGGGCCTCTCTCTCAGGCAGGGGGTCTCTCCTCTCAGCAGGCCGTTCCCCTCCCTGCAGGGCTGTCTCCCCTCCAGCAGGGTCGGTCTCTCCTCTCAGCAGGCGTGTCTCTCCTCTCAGCAGGGTGTCTTCCCCTCCCAGCAGGCGTGTCTCCCTCCAGGCAGGCGTGTGTCTCTCCGCTCTGCTGGCTGGGTCTCTCCTTCATAAGCGTTGCCTATCTTCAGCAGGGGGTTCTCCTCTCTGCAGGGGGTCTTCTCCTCTCCAGCAGGGGGTCTTCCTCTCAGAGGAGGGGTCTCTCCTCTCAGCAGGCGGGCATTTCCTTCAGCAGGCGGGGTCTCTCCTCTCGTAGCTTGGTCTCCTCTAACCAGCAGGCGTTGTCTCTCCTCTCACGCAGGCAGGTCTCTCTCCCTGCAGGCTTAGTCTCTCCTCCCCAGCAGGCGGATGTCTCTCTATCAGCAGGCGTGTCTCCCTCCCTCGAGCGTGTGTCTCTCCTACTCAGCAGGCGGTTTCTACTTTCTCTCAGCAAGTGGTTGTCTCTCCTTCGCAGGTTGTCTCCCTCCAGCAGCGTTGCTCTCCTCTCTGCAGGCATGTTTTTCTCTCTGAAAGGCGAGTCATCTTTCGCTTAGCAGGATTGGGGTGGCGTGTTGTCTCTCCTTCCAGCAGGCGGGTTCTCCTCTCAGCAGGCGTGTCTCTCTCTCTGGAGCGCGGGTACTTCTCTCGAAGGCGTGTCTCTTCACTCTCAGCAGGGTTGCCTCTCCTCTCAGAAGGGAGTCTTCCTCTCAGCTGGCGAGTCTCTTTCAGCGCTTTGTCCTCCTCCCAGGCGTGTCTCTCCTTCAGCAGGGGGTCTATCCTCTCAGCAGGCTCCGTGTCTCTTCTCTCGCAGGCGTGTTTTCCTCTCTGCAGGTGTGTCTCTCTTTCAGAGGTGTGTCTCTCCTCTCAGCAGGCGTGTCTCCTCTCCAGCAGGTGGGTCTCTCCTCTAAGAGGCGCGGTGTCTCGCCTCTCAGCAGGCGTGTCTACTCCTCTCAGCAGGGTGTTCTCTCACAGCAGGCGTGTCTCCCCTCCTGGAGGACGTGTCTCCCCTTACCACGAGGGCGTGTTGTCTCCTTCCTCCTCAGCAGGCGAGTCTTCTCCTCTCAGCAGGCGGGTCTCTCCTCTCAGGCAGGCATGTCTCTCCCTCTACAGAAGCGCGGGTCTCTCCATCTCAGCAGGAGTGCCTCTCCTCTCAGCAGGGTTAGTCTCTCTGTCGCAGGTGTGTCTGTCCTGCTCAGCAGGCGTGTCTTCCTCTCAGCGGCGAGTCCTCTTCTCTCTGCAGGCTGTGTCTCTCCTCTCAGCAAGGCGTGTCTTCCCTGTTCAGAGGCGGGTCTCTCTCTCAGCTGGCATGATGTCTCTCTCTCAGCACGGGAGTCTCTCACTTCTGCAGGGGGTCTCTCCTCTCAGCAGGCGTGTCTTTCTCTAGCAGGCGTGTCTCTCCTCTCAGCAGGAGAGTCTCTCCTCTCAGCAGGCGTGTCTCCCCTAACCACGCAGGCGTGTCTCCCTCCAGAGGGGTGTCTCCTCTCAGCAGGCGTGTCTCTCCTTATTAGGCAGGCGAGTTGTCCTCTCAGCAGGCGTTTCTCTACTCTCAGCGGCGTTTGGTCTCTCTCCCAGCAAGGCGTGTGTGTCGCACTCTCAGCAGGCGGGCTCTCTCCTCTCTCTGCGGGGTGTTATCCTCTCAGCAGCGTTTTTGTCTCTCCTCTCAGCTGTGTGTCTCTCCTCCCACGAGGCGTGTCTCTCCTCCTCAGCAGGCGGGTCTATCCTTCTGTTAGGGGGTATCTCTCTCTGCAGAGCGTGTCTCTCCTCTCAGCAGGCGTGGTATCTCCTTCAGACAGGGCGGGTCTCTCTATCTGCAGGGTTCTCTCCTCTCAGCAGGGTGTTCTCTCCTCTTCAGCAGGCGTGTCTCTCCTTCAGAGGTCGTGCACTCTCTTCAGAGGTCTGCCTCTCCTTTGCAGGCGGGGTCTCTCTCTTGCAGGCGGGTCTCTCCTCTCTGCAGGGGGGCGTCTCTCTCTCAGCTGGTGATGCCTCTCCTCTCAGCAGGCGTGTCCTCCCCTCCAGAGGCGTGTCTTCTACCTCTCGCAGGTCTGTCTCTCATCAGCAGGCGTGTTCCTCATCAGAAGGGTTTGTCCTCTCCTGCTCTGGGAGGTCTCTCCTTACAGGCAGGCCGTGTCTTCCCTCACGAGGCGTTGTCTCCCCTCGCCCTTGAGAACTGTGACCTCATCATTTTGTTGATAGCATGTGGATGCAAGAGGGTTGTTGGATATAACAGGTCTGTAGCCTCCTGCATGTTATGTCTGCAGCTTGAGCTCCACAAGGTGCAGATGCAGCCTAATATATCTTTATATCTCATTAGTTTACACACTGAAAGCCTCAGCAGCTTTAACTCTGTTCTAGTGGTGTTCAACATATTGTTACTGACAACAGGCAGAGACCTTTAATCAACTACAAGGACAAATGTCTCGCTTCAAGTAAAGACTGTCAGTGATGGAAGAGTGAAAAAAACAGTGGGGGGGAGAAGCAAATCAGCTCTGAGAGAAGGCCCTGCTCAGCCTGTAACTGACTTGGGCTGATGGTGTAACGGTAGAGTGTTGGTTTTATAATGAAGGGGTTTGGAGTTCTAGTCCCCTCACAGAGCTTATTCCTCCCCCCCCCCCTAAATTCTACACATATGTAGAGAGACCTAAAAATATATAGTCAATTCTAGAGTGATATATTTTTTCAACACCTACATAGTCCCTATATCTGTCTCATTCCCTGAGAGTATATGCATTGTGTATCACATATGTTGGAAAGGGCTTGGTGTGACTAGCTGCGAGGAGGGGAACTATATAGGGAGCTTTCTGTGTGCAGTGATGTGTGTGTGTGATGTTGTGTGGTGTGTTGTTTATATAAAATCTATTGTGTCTAAAAATATATGTAATATGTGTAAAATTTATAAGAAAAAAAAAACAAAAAAAACATGATGGGGCTTGAACTCCCAAACCCCGGCTTGCCAAGCAATCACCAACACTGCACTACACAAGCAGATCGTATAGACACAGTGTTGATCTTTTGTTTACACACAGAAAATGACGACAGAAGGGGGCGGGGCTTCATTCGACTGGGAACAGAACCCCTCTTTTTAAAGTACAGCTTTAAAAACCTGAAACCCGTGAGGAGGGGAATCAACCCCTTGCAAACCCTTTAAACAGGCGTAATTGCCCAGATCCTTTCCCCCTAGAGCTGAGATGTAATAAGCCAGCAGACTCTGGTTTCACTACGATTTTAACAGCTCAAGGGGAGTAAACAAGATGGCCGCAGCCAATCACAGCGCAGGGGGCAGGCCATGACATTTCCCTTTTAGGGGGATATCCCAAAAAGGGTGATAAATGTCACCAGCCAATCACAGTGCAGGGGCGTGTCCCCAGGGACAGGAATCGACCCCGGGGGCATTCTACCACAACAGCAAAAAAGAAAACAGATTAAAAGCGAAGCTGATATCTCTAAACCAAATACAAGGAATGCAACCCAATTTAAAAAATGCTTTTTTTACTGTCCCCATAACTGAGACATGATTTTTGTAACTAAAACCCTTTAACGTTGTTTTACTCGTGGGGAAAAATAAACCGTCTTTTTTTCACCGCCAAAAAATACAATTTCCTGAGCAAAAATTTCCAAAGCGAAGGTTAATTTTCAAAATTTTTTTTTTTTGTTGTGTAGCGTAAAAAAACTCCATTGTAACACGCTACAAACATATTTTGGCTGCTCAATTCTTTTTGCCAATTTACATCCAGGGTTAATTAACGTTGTTTTTTTTTGCTGTGGTGACTCCCAAAAACCGTTTTTTTACCCCCAAAAAAAAAAATTTTTTCCTGTAGCATAATTCACAACAAAGGTTAATTACAATTTTTTTTTCTTGTTGTGTGCGTAAAAAAAAACGCCATTGTAACACGCTAAAAGCAGTAGTTTGTGGCTGCCAATTCTTTTGTGCAATTTACATCCAGGGGTTAATTAAGCTTGTTTTTCTGCTTGGGGGACAAAAATAAACCTCTTTCACCGCCAAAAAAAAAATTTTTCCTGTAGCCTAATTCACAAGCAAGTTTAATTACAATTTTTTCTTTTTGTGTAGCGTAGAAAACACCCCATTTTTAACCCCTACAAAGCTTGTATTTTGGGGTTGCTCAATTTTTTTGGCTCAATTTACACCAGGGTTAAATTTAAGCGTTGTTTTTCTCTGGGGACTAAAATAAACCGTCTTCCCGCCAAAAAAATACTTTTTTTTCCCTCAGCCCAATTCACAAGCAAGGGTTAATAAAATTTTTTTCTCTTTTTTTTGTGTACTAGAAAACACCAATTGAACACACTAAAAACCTTAGTTTTTTGGTTGCCAATTTTTTTGCGAAATTTACATCCAGGGGTTAATTTAAAAGCGTTGTTCTGCAGTTGTACTCATAAAAGAAACTTTTTTTTTTCACCGCCACAGAAGAAATTCTTTACAAAAAATTCATATCCGAAGGTTAAATTTAAACCTGTTTGTTGCTTTTATATTCGTAAAAATACACAGATTTTTTAAAAACTGCACATACAAATCAATTTTTTCCGCCCATTTGGGGAGCGCAATTTATATCCAAAGGGGTTTACCCAACTTTTACGGGTTTCTTTTGGGATTTTAAATACGGGATGTGTTTTATCAATACAGAAAACTTCATTAAACATGTCTGTACATTTAAGAACAAACATATGTCGACAGAGAGGGGGCAGGCTCTTCACCTGCGGGGGCAGGGGCAAAAAACATTCCAGGCCCAGGTCCAGCACAGCAAGGGACCCCGAAACGGGGGCACTCGTGAGGCCCAACTGCCCTGTCATCTAGGGGCCCCGTGTGTTGTTCACAACCCAATGGTTTTTTTTTGGGTTGACTAGCATTCTTTCCCCCCAGATGACACTGACAACCCCAGTAAAGAGTCGGGGGAAGTCAAAAAACCCCTTTATTGGCATGGCCCGGGGGGGTCAGGGGCCCTCCCCTTTCCCCCCAAAACCGCCCTTTCCCACCCGGGTCCCTCACCAAGACTACTATGTGGTCGGGCTCAGTGCCACTATTAGCAGGATAACATTTTGGGGAGGCAGTCAGCAGCTCTTGGCAGCGAAGAATGGGGCCCAAATTTCCCCCTGCTTCTTGCAGTAGGGGGAAAAGTTTGAGTTGAAGGGGCAGGGGGGGTCATGTTTGGGGGGGTCAGCCTCTGAATACCAAGACCGGTTTGAGGCAGCATGACATGAAACACAAATAGATGATGATTTAGCCGTACCATTTGGGGAGCCGGGTGAGGAAAGGGGCTTCATCATCGTCAGGAGAAAGGGCGTCAGCTTGCGCGTCAGGCAGTGGCCACCCAGCAAGGGGGTCGTGTGGCCGTGAGTAGCAGGATACACGTGTAGGTGGGGAGCCAAGGGGCCACGGGGTGAAAAAACCCGCTCCAGGTTCAAAAAGTAACGCACAGGGGCCCACGAGGCAGCGCACAAAAAATCACTCAGTGGGGACGTTGCGGTAAATCCATACGGGGGTGTGGCATTCTTTGCTAAGACACCGGAGACCCAATAGGGGTATAGCAGAATCTGTAGGCAGAAAGGAAGCGTGCCGGGGGACAACGTTGGCACCACGGCCCCTGCGCAACACATGCCGTCACCCCGTAGTTTTGGGAGAAACGGGGCTCAATGTGGGTCCATCCTGCTGCTGCAGCAACACAGCAGCAGCATGCACGGGGGGGACCTGCCTTTGCAGCCAGTAAAGGGCTCCACCACCTCTCAAAAGGAGTTTTTTTTCTCTTTGACATCATCCCCCGGCCAGATGCCCCCGCTCCCGCTCCAATGCGCCAGCAGTCTTTCAGCGAGGCATTGAAAGAGACAACACATGCTCCAACATCCTAAGGTCAAACACCGTACCCTGTCCAATTGTTGGGACTGCAGTGCCTCCCCTTTTAAAAGGGGGACTCTGCACCATTCAGAGAACAAAGGGTTGTGCCAGCCGAATGGGGAGTTTTCCCAAACCGTAATTTCTTTTCCAAAAAAAGTACCACACTTCAAAATATGTAAACAGAAGGTGGGCCATCCTTGAGCTTATCGGTTTTTTCCAAGGGGCACGGCAGCGCGGACTCTGGGCTGAACTACGGCCCAGGGCCATACATGTCCTTTTAACGGCCACTGGGTGAAAGGCTTCCGGCCCCAAAACACCAAAAACTTTGGGCAGGAACGGCGCTTTTTCCTCCACGTTGTCAAACGCGGCTCCCGCGCCAATGTCCGCCTCCTCCTCCTCCACCACCACCACCATCTCACCTCCACAAGTACTGCTCCCTCATACCACATTTAGGGCACAGCGGTGGGCACCAGTTCTACACCTGGCTTTCCTCGGCGAACGAAGTCACACAGGGGAGGGAAATCTCCCTCATGCACAAAAGAAATCAATGTGGCTCTCTCCGCGACAACCAAATCGGAACCATGGTGACGGGCAATGGGGGTAACATGGGTCTGCGCTGCACCCAGGGGAGGTCCATGCCCCTACATCGCACTTCAATCTGGTTGTGAAAAGGTTCCTGAATCTTCCACCGATCTCAAACATTTTGAAAAAGGACAGGAAACTGTGATGCACTTCATCCATTCCACAAAGCCAGGAAAACCCCTCGATTGCACGGCAAACGTGTTGGACCGACTGTAGAACAAGAAAGGGCCATTAAAAGATTTTTTGATGACCAGGGAGACAGGATACTCCCCCTTTTAACTTTGATTCAGCCATGGCAGCTCATGCTGACACCTGCCGATTTTTGAGGGGATTTGAGGGGGCCCCGTTTTTTCAGTCGCCAGACTACGGATAATAACGCATTCCACTCTTCATGTCCTGGAACAGAAGCTGAAAAATCTGTCTGGGGAGGGACGGAGACGGGCGACTACAACTCGCGGCCACAGATCCGATGGGGGCGAAATGGAGGAGGGAGGGCCATTGGGGCGAACATTTTTCTGGTTTTTAAAGAGTGGATTTTCTACCCAGTGAAAAAGGAGGGGGAGCAGGGGCAGCTGGGGGAGGTAAGGAAGAGGAAGACGAGGCAATACCCCCAGGGACCGGGCAGTATCAGTGAGATGAGGGAGGGACCCCTCGGAGTCACTTGTTTAATGGCCCGAGCTGCTGATTTGCCTGGCTATGAAACCGAATAGTTACACTGGCAGAGGATACTTCTGGCTCTCCACCCTATTGGACCCCACTACCGTCCAAAAAGGGAGCCTTTTTCCCACTATTGAAGGGAGGGCAAACGCAAAGACATAGGGAAATCCTCCTAGTGAGTTTTCCGCTGCCCATGTGCGGCTCTCCCTCCCCTACAGGGCGACCGGGGGTTTTTTCACCTTACTACTACTGCCCCGCTGCTAGGGGAAGGTGGGGGGTCGGGGCAGTCCACTCCATCAGCAGCAACCCAAGTCGGAGTCACTGATGACCCTTCCTTTACCCCCTAGTGAGGAGGGGACGCCACAGCACAGCAGGACCGGGCAACCCCCTTTGAACCCAACAGGTGGGACCTACTTTGGGCAGACTCTGCCACCCCATTAGAAGACCGCTGGGCTACTGGGCACCAAACGGATGTGGGCCGCAACTTGCCGATTTTCAGTGAGAAACGTCCTGCCCAGCCGTAGTGGGCTCAAGTGGGGGTTTTAATTGGCGGGGGCCATCGTTTCCCCAAGAAACCCGTTTCCACGGGAAAAGTGGAACGACTACCTTTGTCAAAAGAACAGGGGGTGGATCGCCCGGATTTCCCACACCAATGCTTTGGCGTCAGACACATCACCATACGCCTCACCCCAAAAGTAGAAAGAGTCTGGGGTTTAAACAACCTGCCTCGCCACATTTTATCCGCCACCCGCCTGATGCCACACACTGCTGACATTTCTCCTCGCCACCAACCCCTTTACCAGGGACTGGGATTGCCAAACCCACCTCCACACTCTGTCATTGGCCCACTTCTGACCTGATGCTGCTGTTGTTGCTGGTGCCATGACATCCACTCTCTGTCATTGTGCCACCCTGTGGCCTACTACTGTTTTGCCATCTACAGAATGTTATTGTGTGACTGTCTGACCTCATGCTGCCGTGACCTACACACTGTGTCATTGTGCCACTGTCTGACGTCATGCTGCTGCTGTGGCTGCTGCCGTGACCTACACACTCTGTCATTGTGCCACTGTCTGAACTCATGCCTGCTGCTGTGGGCTGCTGCCGTGACTACACCTCTGTCTTATGTGCCACTGTTTGACCTCATGCTGCGCCATGGTCACCTCCACTCTCTGGTACTCATTGTGCCACTTCAGGTGGGCCTACTACTCCGTTTTTGCCTACCCTCCAGAATGTCATTGTGCCACTGTCTGACACCTCAACAGCTGCTACCACCTAGCCGTCACCTCCACACTCTGTCATTTGTGCCACTCTGTTGGCCTACTAACTCGTTTTGCCACTCCGGAATGTCTTTGTGCCACTGTCGACCTCATGCTGCTGCTGCCGTGACCTACACACTGTGTCATTGTGCCACTGTCTGACCTCAATGCTGCTGCTGTGGCTGCTGCCGTGACCTACACACGTGTCATTGTCCCACTCTTGGCACTCTCCTGTTTTTGTCCACTCCATATATGTCATTGTGCCACTGTCTGACCTCATGCTGCTGCTGTGGCTCTGCCGTGACCCTACACACTGTGTCATTGTTCCACTGCTGACCTCATGCAGGCTGCTGTTGCTGCTGCCGTGACCTACACACTGTGTCATTGTCCCCCTCTGTTGGCCTACTCCTGTTTTTTGCCAGCCCCCCCCCCCCGCCCCCCCCCTCCCCCCCCCCCCGCGTCCCCCCCGCCTTTGTTTAAAAAACAAAACAAAAAAAAGAAAAAAAAAAAAAAAAAAAAAAATAGGGGAAAAAAATAATGTATGTATTGTGATATGTAATACATAATGAAAAAATTGTTTTGGGATGCTGTGGCTGGCTGCCATGACCTACAACTGTTCATTTTGCCACGTATGTCATACCCCTTTTTTTGCCACATCTAGAAATGGCATTGTGCCACTGTCTGACCTCATGCTGCTGCATGTACTGCTGTCGTGAACCTATCACACTGTGATCATTGTGCCACTCATTAGCCTACTCCAGTTTTGCCACCATCAGAATGTCATTGTGCAACTGTCTGAACTCATGCTGCTGTGGCTGCTGCCGTCACCTCCACACTCTGTCAACTGAATGTTGTAAGCACCTGAGCCCTCAGCTTGTTTTTTTCCAGCTGTCCGCTGTCCATACTTTATCAGGCTAACATTCCCTTCAGTTTTTTTTGGTCATTTTGCCCTCTTCAAGGTGCCCAGGAATTTTATAGTGAGAGCCCATTCTAAGAGCGGTGGAGTCATGTGACCGTCGTCATACTTAAACACACCCTACATTATATGAAGACCAAACCAAGCTCCCTCCTGCATATTTAAGCCAAGCACAAAGTTCTACAGCACCCAGGCAGCTCTGTGCAGCCTGAAATAGCTGTTTTAACAGGATTCTTCCCGAATAATTTTGGAACAAAGTTATTTTTTGTCGGGAAATTCGGCGGCGAAGTTACCGAACCGAATTTTGAGAAATTCCACCCATCTCTACTAATAATAGTCTAACGCTTCCCTGGCAGAAGCACAGCAGAATTACACTGAAAGCTGACGCCCATGTGTATCAATAACAAGTCCACCAGTCACAATAGAGAGTCACGCTCCTCCCTCTCTGCACACTGACTTCTTCCAGTCACAGAGCAGCCCAGAAACTCTCCTATAGAAGTACAATGGGACTACGCCTGCTCACGACGCTCCTATAGTCAAAAACTGCTGTAATGCCATCTCGTCTTAATGCTGTTAAAAGAAGGAATATTAAAATTATCTCATTTTAATTAGGTAAAATACGTTGGTGTGATTTACGGCGACATGCATGGAATTTTCGGGGCGCTTAGACGCCCATTTTATATACATTAAAATAAATGTGTAGAATGCGCCTGATTTTAATGAACTCGGTCAACAGGACAGCAGTAATGCACCTGGAATTGCCATAGCGAAGCTAAAAACCTATAGCTCATATACGGTTCTAGTGCATCCTCCTTCCAACACGAAATCAGACAACTGATATTGGCATATGGGAGTTTAAATCTATAGTGAACGGGGCTAGCGTTAGATGTCAGCCTGAAAAGTCGCCAGACTTTCTGGTGGCATCCCCTTACATACATGCCACGCCCTTAGTGTATCAGCTATATAGAGTGAGTTATGTAACCCCCCTTAGTTTTAAACTCTTTAGTCACCATGCAGGATCTGGTCTTTACTATGAGAACCCCAGGTTCATTACCCTTGTCGCAGCTCCATTCAGCAAACAAGAGGAATAGTCACATATAAGCCGATCAGGACCAAATAGACAGGTGTCAACTACTGGACTCCTGTGAACATATAACTACAGGGGCCTTTGAAGGAAGTATAAAATCAGAGCTTCCTGCTAATTTGTTAAATACAGCACTCATTGAGAGGTATACCCAAAATAATAGGAAGGCCTGATGGTAATAAACATCCCTTACTTCATATTGAAAACCCAGGCAACCACTGACAGCCAGCTCCCCACTCCTGCTGCTGCACAATTTAAAAACGGCTGGCAGAGTTAGCTGTCCTTTGCCTGGATGCAAGCTAGTCAACTGGAGGTTCTGCTATAAATAAGGCATAAATTGCAGTCATAGCTAGAGGAGAATATATTTGAGTGTGAATGGGCCTTTCCAAATAACCAAGTAAAAGGTGCGCATGTTGCACTAGACACCCTGATATATGACGACGCGCAGGGTAACCATAAGAGAGCAGAGCAACATGGTCAACAACACAGCAGCAACTCTGAATATATAAATCATAGGAGTTCTGAATGAAACCGTATTGCCAGGCAGGTTCATTCTGAAAGTTGATCACATTTTTTTTCCTCATTTTCTTTTCACATATTAGGCTTCATTAAACCATAATATAATAAATGAAAATAAGTGCAGATTAAGTTTTTTGGGCTTAAAATTGCTAAGATTTTTTTTTCCAAACATGACCTGCTACAACATATCCACCCCTTATATAAAAACTATACATATTCTCACAAAAGCAAGTACAGCCCTTACATTTTGAAAATAGTGTATTCTATCATATACAATGGGACAACACTGAAAATATGACACTATCATACAATGTAAAGTAGTCCATGTACAGCTTGTATAACAGTATAAATTTGGAGTGCCCTCAAAATAACACAACACACAGACATCAATGTCTAAACCACTGGCAACAAAAATAGAAGTGCAACCCCTAAGTGACAACAAAGTGAGGACATAACCCCTAAGGGAAAATGGGCATTTGTGTACAAACTATCAATATTTTGTGTGGCCCGCATTATATCCCAAGCATTCCTTAATTCTCTTGGGCGAAGTGTGGTCACTAGAGCTTCACAGTTTTTGCATCCACTGGAATCTTCTTTCCGCTTCCCTCCATGACAACATCACGGTGCTGAGGATGTTAGAGACATAATGCTCCTCCACTCACATTCAAGGATTCCCCACAGATCTCATAGGGTTTAGGTCTTTAGAACATGCTTGGCCATCCCAGCAACGTTACCCTCATTTTCTTTAGCACAGAGCACATGCAGGAATAAGCCCAGCTTACTATTAGCATTCAATGATTGTTTTATTTTGTTTATTACTTATTATTTTTCCATATTTGCGAGCATACTTCGGGTGAATTGCCTCGCAATTACCACTGAAGTACGCCCCCCAAATACATTGTGTAAACATATTCCTACTGTATTGAATACCATTTAACTTTTATTTAAAGAAAAGGTCAGCAACTTTCTAATCTACTTTGTGCTTCAAATCTGCACCATTTCATGATATCGGCATGCTTCCTCAGTAACTTGAAAACAATCCTAAAACATTCACAGGCAGAAAAAATACATGCACATCCAAAAACCAACATTTTGGTTTGTTGGCACATGATTTTCAGTTTCTGCATCCTAAAAAAATTTCTGTAATCAAAAAAAACAAAGCAGAGGTCGTGGAAAAAAATGAGACATTAAAAGGTTAAAGTATTTGAGAAAGTTCTGTTTACTTTTAATTATTTTGTTGATGTTTTAATTATCTTTCTGTTTGAAAAAAAAATCTCTGTAATGTCCATCTTATGGAAATCAGAGTGCACAGTATTGACCAGTAGACTTTAGGGTAATCATATTACAGCTCTGTATAACTTTATAGGGTTTTCTCACCATGCAGTTTCACAGCGACAGCCCAGCTTAAAGAACACACATGCTGTAAGGTTGTGGACAGGTCTATAGCACTGATGAACACATCACTCTGCTGTTCCTAGTTATTCCTGTTACACTGACATCGACTGCAACAGATTTATAAAGGTTATTGCCCCAGGCTGCAGAGCTCTAAAGGGTGTTTACTGAGCTAAATGAGGATATTTCCAAGTCCATAGCTAGAGATAAGACTCTACAGGAGGTGATTCACCATAGACAGACTGAGTGAGTAACAGCAGCTCAGAGCAATGAGAGACAAAAGAGGAGTGAGCTGTTTGTAACCAGAGAAACCTGTGTGCTCTAAGAGGAGATAAAATCTTCCTTATCTCCCGACCAAAGAAATCTTAACAAAACAATGGGCCTCATGTATGGAAACTGTCTATGTCTAAAATTCACTTTGTTTCCCATAGCAACCAATCAGAGCGCTCCCCTGTTCATTCAATAGTGCTCCGGGAAATGAGAGAGTCACACTGATTGGTTGCTAAGGAAACAAAGTGAATTTAGACCTAGACAGTTTATCATACATGTGCCCAATGTAACTAGGAAAAAGTCTTCAATTTATATGTCTTGATAATAGCTTTATATTGTGATAAAAACTCCATTTAATAAGAAAAAAAGATTTGTTAAAACCTTTATTACCATAAAAATGTTTTCCTAAGACAATAAGGTTTGTTAATGGAAAAAAAAATCAAACATAAAATGGTAAAATTAGTGCTAATTAAAATAATTTGAAATAAAAATTTAGAAGTGAATTTGCAAAGTAAGAATGTGAAATGACATCTTACTATATCCCATTTTATAGTTTATAGGGTTCATCAAATCCTATAATGTACTATTACTATTATTTATATAATTATACTAGTGTCATTAATATTTGATTTTCATACATCATAATGTGTCAATAAGTTAAAACCTCTTTAAAACCTCAATTATTTAAATTTTTATCACAATGGTAATCTTCCTTTTTCTTGCTCCTTACCTTTTGTTGTTGCCCTTGTCTTGATTTTTGTGTTACTTGTACTCTGTAGCATTATTTATCAAAGAAGGATATAGGTCATAATATTTTTCAATATATCTTTCGATTTGATCCTTTGATTTTTATCTTCTGTAATTATAATTTTATTTGTACTGTTTTTCTGGAATGATATGGTGGGATATATTCTTTGCACTTTGTTTTTTTCTCTGTTCTTCAATAAAATCTGATTTAACCAAAATCTTTTTCCATCATTGTACTGTTTCATGTATCATTAGTATTTAAAAAAAAATTTACACAAGAAAAAATTGCATCTCACCTTGACAAAACAAAATAAAATGTGTAGAATAAATATAAAATATATTATAAAAATTTATAAAAAATTATAACAAATATTTAAAAATGATCAGAAAATACTCAGCAGTTGTTGAGATCAATTTGTCATAAAGAAACAGACTGGAAAATCTATTTCCTTCCATAAAGATCAGAACCACTGTCGACTGTCCCCAAAGCAATGTTTTCAAAAACTAACACTATATTGTCATCGTAAGAAGCAAAGATTAGGAAAACATAACACAAAATATACTATGTACAAAGACATATGAACAAGGTGGATTTAAAAAGTTACAAATATGGCACTATATCCCCATGAAAAACACCTGATCCTGGCCTGATAAGAAATTTTTTTGGGTTCAACGTCTTACAAAGAAATATATGCTCTTTATAGCCTTGTGTAACTCTAGAGATTTGGTCCATGTGGATTCTGGATTTTTTTAAAAAATTTTTATAAAATGTTGGGTTTTTTAAATTTAAATTTAAAACATTTACAGCCGACCAAAATTTTAAGCTCTATGACATAGCCCCATTCTTCAAATCTGACATGTGTTACTTTTAGGAATAAACTTTTAATGCTTTTACCTTCCACAGTTTCAGAGATTGTGCTTTAAGTAATGCATTTTGGTCAATACAATCCTTGTTTATTTTTTTTTAAATATAAAAATGTGAACATTTGGAAACATTTGCTATTTTCAAAGTTCAAAAAATGTTGCGTGTAAGCAGAAAGTTATTCTACACAAAACAGTTTAAATAGCATCACCATATGCTTCTTTTTTTGGCTTTTAAAAAGTTTGGCGGGGAAAAGCAATTAATTATAATAATTTTTACTTATTCAAAACAGGTAACAACATACATGCCTTTCGGCTTACCGCATTCTTCCAGACCTCAACATGAATGCACAAAAGTCCCATGATAGCTCTCAAAGTCCTTTTGCAACCCCTTTCAAGGGGAAAAATGACTATTCGCAAAGGCGTACCCAACTTTCAGAGGATCCACCCCTCTTCGCCTAAATGCCTAAAGAAGGAGGTGGACCCTTTTGGGGGTGGAAGGTTCTTCTAAACGTTTCAGGGGACCCACCCCCTCTTCGGGCCTAAATATTGAAGAAGGGGGTGGATCTCTGGAGGGAGGGGTTCTCTGCAACTTTTCAGAGTAGGCCCGGACTAGAACTGTCCGCCCCGGGCAAAAAATCCAGAGAGGCCGATCAAATGGGCCCCGCTCTGTGGCCAAAATACATTTTGGGGTTTTTTAACAGCGGCGCTGCTTTTCTCTATTTAATACTGAGCAGGCCCCCGCTGTGGGGGCCCGCTGCTGAAAATGGGCGCCCCCTGGCAGCAGCGGAAGCGAGTTAAAGGCGGGGCCACTGCCTGCTTCGCCCCCCCTGGCCCGGCAGCACAGCCCCCCCAGGAGCTGTCTTCACAGAGCAGGAACAGAGCGTCCCGAGGGGGGGGGGAGGCGGGGGGAGAACCCAAGCACCGCTCCACTCCCAGCAGGCCATCACCACCTCCTGCGAGACAAACGATCTAAGTTACACAGAAAGTGTAAAACAACTCACAGACCTGACAGAGGCACACATGTTTTACAGACACATACAGGCCCCAATATATGTGTCTGTAAAGTGTTTACCTTTTGGACAAGAGACATGTTACGTGTTGGAAATTTTTACCACAAAAGCTCTGGGGACTACAAGTGCCGCATACTGCATAGATGGCCCCTTTAAATTTTTTAAATACTATGGTAATTCTGGGACCCGTAGCTAAACAGTTTGTGGACTACAAATCCCCCCAAAGTCTGCCACCCAGCCAGTTCCCTGACCATAAGGGATACACATTACAAGACACCATATGCAAAAAATTCCCATTTCTACATCTTCTAATTTTTCCAAAATATCATCTATCCCATATCATCTATCTATCCTATCTATCTACATCCCATCATCAAACTATCTATCAAACTATCGCTTAGTACCCCGGGGGGACACGTGAAATAAAAAAAATTTTAAAATAAAAAAAAGGGGGTTAGACAAAACCCCCTTTTGCCATTTTTCAAATAAAAGAATAAGAAGGTTAAAAAGTTACAACTGCATTGTAAAAGTCCAGTCAAAAAAAATATAACAGGTCACAGTATGGCGGTAATAGGGGGGCTTTGTTAATGGGTTTTTATCAGAAAAAGACAGTGCTTTTTTTTAATCCCGTTAGCTGGTTATATGGGCGGTATTATTTGGGGTTTTAATTTTTTTTTTATTTGGCAATTCTTTTATTTTTTTTTCTGGGCCCGGGCAATTTTTTTGTCATAACGGTATAGTGGCTTTGTCACTTTATATGGTGAAAAAAAGTGATATGGGGTGGAAATTTTTGGGTCTTGGTATGGGATTTTTTCAGATCTAGGGTGGTATTAGTCAATATATGGTAGGGGAAATGTGGGAAATTCTTTGTCATGATGGTATTAGTATTCCCCAGGGGGGGGATTTTTTTTGGGCTTGTATACCTGCAGAATTCAAATAACAAATAAATTAAAACTGTAAGGAAATAAACTCTAACAAAAATTAAACCCCTCCCCCCCCCAAAAAAAAAAAAAAAAAAAGTGCAATTCTTTTTTTTTCCCTTTTTCACCACCAAATTTTTTTTGGGGGAAGGGGAATGTTGTTGAAAAAATTTAAAATTTTTCTTTTTTCAACTATCTGGCCCCCATCAAAAATTTAAATTTTTCTTGTATTTACAACCCTTTTAAGTGAATAATTTTCCAGCAGCACACAACACAGCAACCCCCCCACACCAAGAAAGGGGAAACCCCCTTTGTTAAAAAATTGGTCCATAAAATGTCGGGCTGTAAGGGGCCCAAGTTAATTTTTTGCCCCTGGGCCCATGATTTTTTCTACCCCCCTGTGCAGTCAGTTCTTTTTTAAACCCGGCCCCACGGCTGAAAAACATATAACCCGCTCAAAACTTCGCCCCCTTCCTTTTGGCAGGTCCCGGGCAGGCCATGCCTCAACAAAGATTCCTAATGGTGCTCCTACTAGGCATCACCCACAGCCTCAAGGTATTCATTTACTATATATATATTATTCTTGCCCCCTATCGACTGTGTGGACATAGCTAGATGGGGGAGTCTAAAATTCAGTGTTGTGAAGGGGTTGGTTACACAGCGTAAAACGGTTTGTAGCGTGGCACCGCTTTTACGTGCTGTGGGGTGTAAGGGGCTGGCCCCTGGTACTTTAGACAGGTGTATTGTGGGGCACAGTACATACCCCTTACGAATGTAACCCTCTTGGCCCTCAATTAAGCACTGGGGAGCGTCAGGACGGGGGGCAAACAGCGCCCCAAACACTGCTGAAAAACGTTCAGTGCACTCCCCTGTGAGGTAATGCCAGGAAACTTTGCGTGACCACAAACGGTCCTCAATATAACTGCCCCCCACTTTACCTTTCTCCCTAAAGCCCGACCCCTGCGGTCCTACCTTTATGGGCCCTACTCTGCCCATGAAAAAGGCCTGACTATTGTATGCGTTAAACTGGGCACTTTCTTCTTCAAATTTTCCGGGTCCAGCGGACAGAGTTTTTTTTCCCCAATTCGGGGCCGCTGCACCCCACATCCCTCCCAATGGGGGGCCTTTTTTCCAGCCTATTTTAAAAACCTATATAAACTACGTACCCCCTAATTGGGGGCCTAACTATTCCTACCTCCCAATTGGGGGTTACCTCCCAAAGGGGGTTGTATCTTTTTCCCTTTTTTTAAATTTTAGGGGGTACCTTTTCCAATTAGGGGTTTACCTACCTACTATATAAGGAAACAAAATATAAACAAAAACCCGGCAGAAACGGGCCCCCCCTTTTGTTTGGAGGCACTTTTATTGTTTTTGCACAAAGGGGTATTATAACCATTTGTGGTCCTATGGATGGGGGGTTTTGTACAAGGGGGGCACAGGTAAAGAGGTGTAGAAAATGGGGGTTTTAACCCCCTTGCCCTTTGGCCGAAAATTTCGTCAGGTGGTTTTGGGGGTTCACGACCGGACTATGGAAAAACGCCTGAGGATCGCGCGAACTCTAAGGCAGGTTCGCGCGATGGGCGGGGGTGCGCGAATATTAAGGACATCCCGCAGGTGGGCCCCCCGACCCCGGATCCTCCGGGGGGGGGGTTAAAACCCTTAATTATGGCGACGATCGGGTCGCAATAATTAAGAGAGACCAGAAGGAAAAGCTCCCCTGCGTCTTGTCGGCGGCAGAGCGCCGGATGGGCGATCCGTGCGCCCTGTCCCTACAGACACCCGAGGGCAGAAATCCTTCCGGTTGCTATGACGCAGGGACGCCCCCCTTTTGCCCTTGGGGGCATGCCCCGGCTCTTGAGACGTTACCTAGGAACCGTCATAGCAACAAGCATGCATGTTTCCATTGAATAAAAATTAAAAGATCTCTCATTAAAACCCCCCTAGGGGGAAAAGTAAAAAAATAACGGAAAAAAGTGAAAAAAAAGTAAAAAAAAAGTGAAAAACATGAAAAAAACCAAAACAAAAAAAATAAAATAAAAATAGTACACCGCCTTTTCCCTTTACAAACGCCATTGCCCCAAAAATGATCAAAAAAAAAAAGTACCCATATTTGGAAAGCCGGTGGTAAACCTCCCTAAAATCTGTCATTTTAATTTAAACCCGTAGGGTAAAAACGCCGAAAAAAAAACCAAAAAAACAATCACAGAATTAAGTTATTTTGTTCATTCCCGCACATAAAATGGAATAAAAAGCGATAAAAAACTCCTATAAACCCCAAAGTTTGTACCAATTAAAACGTCAGTTCCCCGCAAAAAAATCCTCTACAGCCTGTTACGAAAAAAATAAAAATGTAAAACCCAAAGTTGCGATCCCTAAATATTTTTTTTACACCAAAAACACTTTTTTTTTTTTTTAAAGTCCCCTCAGCTTAAAAAAAACTAATAAAAGGGTATCGCCATAATCGAAGCGACCCAAAGAGTAAAGTAACAACCGGATACTGCAGGTGGCCCGTTAAAAAAAAAAATAAAAAACACACTAGGTTGCGTATTTTCTTCACCCGGGCCTCCAAAAAATGGATTTAAAAGGCAAAAAGCCTTCCCCCCCAAAAATGATAAAAAAATAAAAACTCAACTCATCTTAAAAAAACAAGTCCTCCAGCTCCAAGCACAAAAAATTTAAAAGTTTTTGGTTTGGACTATGGCGATGAAAAAAGTATTTTCCGGGTTGAAAAAAAGTGTTTTTTTTTGTAAAAAGCAGTAAAACAAAAAAAAATATACAAATTGGATATGGGGTGAAATGTATGGCCCTTGAGTAAAGCTACCATGTCTATATACCGTAATGACCGCTATAAAAAAAAAAAAAAAAAAACCTACCAAATTTTCGTATTTTGTTTTAAAACACTCACAAAAACCTTTAAAAAAAAGTGAACAAGCATCATATCATAATGGAAACCCAAAAAAAAACTTAACTCATCCCGAAAAAAAAAAGCCCATACACAGCTCTGCACAAAGCAAAAAAAAAAATTATGGCTGTCAAAAAGGGCAACATAAAAAACGCAATTTTTATAGCGTATTTCTACTGGGGTAAAAGAATAAAACAGAAAAAAAAAATAAAATCTATATCATTTAATTGACCCCACCCCCCTAGTAAAGTTACACATCATTTTTCACTCACGGCGAAAGCTGTAAAATTTTAAAAACCCAAAAAACAAAGCCCCAACGCCCTTTCCCCCCCCCCCCTTTTCATTGCCCAATGCTAAAAAAAACATGGGAAAAATCTGTGTGCCTAAAATGCAGAATACATCCCCAGATGGAAACCCCGAGGGTGTTGAAACAAAATGGGGGCAATTTTGGAAGGTTTCGCCGTTTGCACTTTGGGGCCCTTTTTAAGGACATGGCCCCACCAAAAAATGCGCCCCAAAAAGCCCAAAAAGCGCCCCCCTTTTAAAACCCCCGCTATGCGCCCCAAAACCGATTTTTCACCCCAAAATAGGGGATTGCCGAAATTAAGAAATTGCTTAAAAAGTTTTAGGGTTCTTTTTTCAGGTTCCTTGTATTTGAAACATTTTTTAAACTAAAATTGCAAATTATTGGAAAAAAAAAGTTTTTTTAATTTTCACGCCCTTTCAAAAAAAAATTGTTTAACCCGTGTGGGGTCTTTAAAAATCAACCCCCCCTGGGTATATTCCTTAAGGGGTTAGTTTCCAAAAAGCGGGTCTATTTAGGGGTGTTTTTTTAAATTTTAGAACCTTGGGTGTCCCCAAACCTGAAAAGGGCCTAAAATAAAATCGTATTGAAATGAGACCCCAGAGTAATATAGGGCTCCTCCCATTCTGGGGGTTTTGGTTTCCAAATAATGCATAGGGCCACATTGGGATATCTCTAAAAACGTTTAAACCCGGGAATGATATTAAGTTGCATTTACCTATCACATTTATGATTTCTGTATTCCAGTGAATAAGGATAAATATTTAAAAAACTGGGAAAAAAAAATGAAAATTTTGAAATTTTTTACCCCCACTTTTCTTTAATTTTTGTGAATATCTAAAGGGTTATAAAACTTTCCAAAATGTTGTAAATACTTAAGGGGTTAGTTTTTCAATGGTGTCCCCTTTTGGGGGTATCTAACATCAGGGCCCCCCCAAGCCACGTGAATGGGGGTCCCTAAAAAAAAAAAGTATATTGCAAATTTTCTTGAAAAATTTAAAATTTCACTAAATTTCTAAACCCCCTAATGTCGTAAAAAAAAAAAAAGACATTTTTAAAAAATGATGCCAACCTATAGTGGAAATGGTAGATGCAGTTTTAAAAAATTTTGTGGGGAAAATTATCTGTCTTGCACCAGAAATTTTTCAACTTTTAAAATCGAAAATTTTCAAAAATTTTTATGAAATTGTGATATTTTTCACAAAAAGGGTTTTAGGGGGAAAAATTTTTACTAATTAAAGCCTTGTCACGAGAAAACAATCCTGAATCACATGGCAGGGAAAAGGTTTAAAAAATTTTTTCTCCAAAAGTGACTAGCCAATTTAAAAATAGGGCTGTGCAGGAGGGCAAAAACAGGCGGGCCAAAGGGTTAAAAATGTTTTTGTGGTGAATTTCAGGGAAAGTCAGGCTGGGGGAAGTCATCATGATGTCTGTGCCCAAAAGGAGAAGAAAAAGGAAAAAATGTGACTCACAAGAAGACATACCTGTGATCACTGAATGTCAGGGGTTATTTTTTGGTTCTGTTTTTTATATGCTGTGTTTACTGTCATGTGATGGGGACCCGTGTTTTCAGGTGATCTGGCCACTATGTGGTCTCTACATGGCAGTATTGGAGGTCTTTTTGGCACCCGTATATGGTAGCGTACACTTGTTCCCTGATCGTAAAGAAGTGCACATCTGTCCCAGACCCTGTATTAGGGGTTTCCTCTGCACCCACCTTTACTTTCTTGCCTCTGTTTATAATGTTGTTTATTTTGGGAAAAAGGCAAAGTGCATGACCGAGGGATAACTCGGAGGCGGATATTGTGGGTGGGCTGGTGGGTGTTTTGTGCCAGGGCTGCTTTTTAGTCCCAGTCCGGCCCTGTTTCAGAGGATCCACCTCCTTTTTCAGGCCTGAATACCTGAAGAAGGAGGTGGATTCTCTGGAGTTGGAGGTGGTTCCTCTGCAACGTTTCAGAGGATCCACCTCCTTTTTCAGGCCTGAATGCCTGAAGAAGGAGGTGGATCCTCTGAAACATTGCAGGTGGACACACCCAGTGCGAATGACTCAGTTTCTCCTCAGTTGAAACGCTTGCAAAATGGACTTTGATGAGCTATCATGAGGACTTTCGTGCATTCCATGTATGATGTATGCTGAAAAAGTGTGGTAACCCGAAAGGCTATGTAATGAAACCTTTCAGAAGTTGTCCAAAGTACAAGAACAGGTGAAACCTTTCAGAAGTTGCCCAAAGTACAAGAACAGGGGAAACTGTTCAGAAGTCTCCCCATTTTTAAATCAACACTCCTCATGGATCTCATATAAGGGTGTATTAGCCATTTTAGGCCCACAGATGTTTTACAGTTTCTTATTATTGGGCCATAAAAATGGGGAAAAAAAGCACAGTTCCATCATTGTTTTTTGAGCTTAATTTTTACAGCATTCGCTATGCACTGACAGGATACTTTTACTATGCAGTCAGTAGAACTACAGAAATATCAATTTCATACAGTTGTTTATGTTTTACTACTTTTACACAATAGAAATGCATTTATAAAAAAACTGTGTTTTTATATCCTCATATTCTTTATATGTAGCTGATTAAAGGCTTTTTTTGTGTAATAAGTTGATATTTTCGTAACATTTTGGTGGACAAG
>JAODAL010053567.1:0-25204 GCA_025379985.1 Phyllomedusa bahiana
GGAAAAAAGGAAGGTGATCGGGTTTTAGTGCCCCTTGACCCCGCGGCTTGGGAGATGCCGGCAGTATCTCACACATGAGTGCTTGGATGCTACATTACCTGCAACAGGATGCACACCTCAAGACACTGAAAATGAACAGTGATTACTGGGTGGCCACCCTCCTTGATCCATGTTACAAGACAAAAGTGAGCAATTTCCTTCCACCCACACAAATTGACAGTAGAATGCAGGAATTTGATACAGGGCTCATTGACCAACTCGAGACATCTTTTGTGTCTTCTTCACATTCTAACGTCACTGTGCAACAACATCAGCAACACACCAGCTGTAGAATGGCAAGTTGCAGCAGCAGGCAGTGTGGCAGAACCTTACTGGGTGACATTTTGCAATCGATGTTTACCACCTCACCAACGCCTGCAAGGCAGGGCAGCATTCAGACACACAGACCGCCTTAATACCATGGTCCATGACTACTTGCGGCTCAACACCGATATTTTTGGACTTAGACTGGACCCATTCAACTTCTGGGTGTCCAAACTGAATGAATGGCCTGAGCTTGCTCGTTACGCCATACAAGTTTTATCCTGCCCAGCAGCCAGCATTATCTCGGTACGCACATTCAGCCCAGCTGGCAGGGTGATAACTGACAAAGATATTCGTCTTTCCCCTGAGAATGTGGATCGTTTGAAATTTATCAAAATTAATCAAGCGTGGATCTCTGACGATTCTGTTGCCCTGGTTGCCAATGTCAATGACCAGTAAACTGTAGCACATCTTCTTGACAATGTGAAATACACATTCCATCATCTATTAACATCAGTCAGTCTTCAGTCTGTCTGCCATAAGTCATCTATTAACCATTTCAGGGCCCCATACAGCCAAATCAAATGGGGCCCCCACCCATTACTAGTTCCTGTTTTTTAACATTCAGTGGGCCACTTTTTGATTAGGGCCCCTGATAGGAGTACTGCCCTATTGGCACCCTTTGTGGTAGCAGCCGCTATGGGGCCCTGTATCCTGAGGGGGCAAAAAAGCCCCTTTGACATGTAAGAAGACACTGGTATTGGAAATGGCACTTGGTAACTGGCAGGGCTGCCAATAGGGCAGTACTCCAGTCAAGGGCCCTAATCAACAAGGGGCCAACTGATATGTTAAAAAATAGGAACTAGTAATGGCTGGAAGCTCTATTTGATTTAGCTGCATGGGGACCTGAAACGGTTGATAGATGACTGATGGCAGCCCTGGCTATCACTTCACCCCCTATAACTATGCACCTGCCAGCTGAACCTCCATGTTCCCCATTGGGATGTTCTTACTGCCACCACATATATCCCATGTTTTTGGGCCCTGGTGCAAAAAGTGAAATAGGGCTCCTGCCAGTTACCATGTGCTATTTCCAATACCGTTGTCTTCTAATGTGTCAAAGGGGCTTTTGGGCCCCCTCAGGATGCAGGGCCTCGTAGCAGCTGCTAGCGCTGCACCTCCTATAGCTTCGCCCCTGCTTGCAAGCTGTCCTCATCTTTTCAGTTAGCCATTGAAAGGAATGAAGTATTTTAGCCTCTGAATTTTTTTCTGTCACTCTTAGAGCCAAATTTTCTTCACTAAGTTGTTTCACCTATCAAGGTTACTCTTCTGGATGGTAATTCCAGCTTCTCCTCACCTGTATAGGTATAAAAACTAACCTGAACATCTTCTCCCATTGACTTTAATGGGGTTCGAATTCGAGTTTGAATCGAACTTCAAACCGAATGACTCTAAGGTCGAGGTTCGACTCGCACTTGAACTTTTTTGGGTTTGCTCATCACTAGTCATGAACAAGAACAGTTGTTCTGAACCCATCCTAGCTATGTTGTCTGATGGTTCAGCATACCAGAGGCTGACTTCTTATCTGACTTACCTGTGCAGGAATAAAATATTGCTTCAGTTTCAGTAGCCTGCTATCCTGAGAGTGAATCAAGAAAATGGTCAAGACAATGGTCCTCTCCACATCTTCAACACACCTCAAGCAGCAGAAAAAAATCTGGACCTCTCATCACCTAAGACGTCAGGGGATAGATCTCCTCTGGAACCACAACACCCTAAGAGCATGATCTCCTCACCGATCAGTCCCAATCACCAAGCATGGAGAGGAAGCTGCTCACCTCGCTCCTGCAGCGTCAGTAAGTCACTCTGGTTTTGATCTTTGGCTGTTCTCTGACAAGGGACTATTGAGTAAATGTCACGTAGAGAATCTCGTAACGGTCCCTCACTGTTATTTTACTGAGAGGTGACTCTCTTTTCCCTTCTTTAGTTCTGTTATTACACTGGACTGTTATCCGTCTCCAGCCTGGGGGCTCTCAGTGAGGGTGTTTTCATTGTGTTCTCCAATCTAATATGTCGGCCCAGGCTTATGATGCCAGAGAGGAAAGTGAAGCCCCTGTAGCGCTAATTAAAGGTTCGTACAGACCTTTCATGCGCCTTGCTCTCTATATGTTCTGCAATCCATGTTGCTGCATGATCTTTGCTATTTCCACTTGTTTCAGTTTAGGGATTTTATTTAGTGTCTCAGTCCTGACCCTACTGGTTTCCTCTCATGAGTGGGTTACGGACACAGGGCCTAGCATTGGCGCTGGTCACAGTGCATGCGGTGGCTCCCGTTATGAGCCATAGGCATGGCCGTGACCCTGCAGCTGTGGTGGTCCCCGAAACTTCTGCTGTGTCAGCTAGTGTATACTCAACTGTCCTGGCTCCTGTCCCTGCTGTGGCGAATGCCGTCAGTTCCTATTTACCTGTCCTGGATCCTGCCCACATCCATCCGCTCTGGCTGTTGGTGCGCATACAAGTGGCCTCTTGGGCATGCGCATAGCAGTCTTCTGCTATTCAAAGGGACAATGTCACAATTACCTGCCTTTTGACCTGTGACCCCTGGCTACAAGAGGAACTTCCTGCCCTTGCTCCAGCATCAGTTCATTGTTGTCCTCTACATAGAGCTTGACCCCTGGCTGCTGTATCACTGTTGTTTACGCTGCCTGTGCGTTACCTGCTGACTACCTGCCGTTGTACCAAGTCCATTACCCATCTTGGACCTGCTTTACCTGCCTCCAGCTGTACCTGCTGTCCTTGCGCTGCTATTCAGCTGTCACCGTGTGTCACCACCAATACCCTCTTGCCCGTGATGATCACTGTGGATCCACCATATACCGGTGATCGATGGGTCAGTTCATACTGACAACACCGGATCATTACAGCGATACTTTACCTTCCATCTACTAGTTTTACATGAAGATAATTTCATGGAACATCAAAGGATTATGTTCACATAATAAAAGAAAGAGCATGTCAGACATCTAAAAAGACTACGTACTAAGATGGTCATTTTACAGGAGACCCATTTATGGGAAGAAGATTTTTGTAGAATGCAAGAAATATGGGTAGGGCAAGTGGTAGAGTCTTCCTCTACTGACAGAAAGGCGAGGTCCTTACTGTATTTCACAGGAACTTTACATTTTCTTTGACATCTCCTGAGCAAGAGGGCGGGTTGTCTTATGTCTCCTTTACACATAGTGGAAAATCTTGCAATTTGTGTAATGCTTCTGGACCTAATGGAAACTCTAATCAATTTCCCAAATCCCGAGGTATTACAATTCAACATATCCACTCAGGCAGGATTATTGTGGGAGGTGATCTTAACGAAATAGTTAACCTAGAGGAAGACCAAAGGTATACAGTCCCCTATTCGTCCAGGAAATCACAGGTTAGGACTCACTCCATATTGGGAAACTTTTTACAATTAACAGGCCTTAGAGACAGTTGGAGAGAGAGAAGCCCAGAAGGTAGAGAACTCTCACATTCTTCTCATGCTCACAAGGTATGGACCAGGACAGATTATCTGTTGGTTTCATCTGAGATACTCTCGGGTCACTCTCCTATAACAATAGTAATGACCAGGGGCGTAACTAGAGAAGCTAGGGCCCCAAAGAAAACTTTTGGATGGGGCCCCCTATTCCCCCCCCCCCCTCCCTGACCACAAATATTTACCAGGACATGCTGTTAGATAATGTAGATAATACAAGGAGTGAACACCTCACTATACATATCACCATCATACGGCTACCAAACAAATCCCACTATACCAAGACTAACATTACCAATAACGGTACTTCATATGGACCTGACTATACCACCAGAACACGACCACAAAGTGACTGAATAATACCCCTACACTATTACTGATCAGTACACAAAGACCAATAGTATCGCCATACAGTGACCATATAGTGGTAGACACCAGTGTACACAGGTTCTGCAGACTGTATATTACCTCCATACAAGTGACCATACAGTTGTAGATACCAGTGTACACAGGCTCTGCAGACATATGTGATTAAAGTGTAGTTACATCTTGTGACAGGTGACGTTTCTTGTTGACTTCCCCTTTTGTTCTGCATCCAGTCCAGACCATCATGATGACGTCTTCCGACCACTTGTCCCTGGAGATTTAGACACAAATATCTTAGAATCCTCACTTTTCCAGCACCTCACTCCCTGCCCCCCTAGCTATATGAGGTCCATTTAGGCAGGCAGGTTTAGATAGGCTATATGGGGCCCCAGATAGGCAAGGTTTAGGTAGGCAATAGAGTCCCCATATAGGCAGGCAGGGTTATGGTAGCTATCGGGAGCCATACAGGTAGACAGGCAGGAAAGCTATAGGGGACTATAGGGGCTACATAGGCAGACAGGATTCACGGGGGCTATAGGGCTATTCAGGAAGGCAGACTTAGAGAGCTATATAGACAGGCTTTAGGGGGTGATATAGGCAGGCTGGGGGGCTATGCAGGCAGGCTGGGGGGCTATGTAGGCAGGCTGGAGGGCTATGTAGGCAGGCTGGGGGCTATGTAGGCAGGCTGGGGGGCTATGTAGGCAGGCTGGGGGACTATGTAGGCAGGCTGGGGGTTATGTAGGCAGGCTTGGAGGCTATGTAGGCAGACTGGGGTCATATAGACAGGCAGGGGGTATACAGGCAGGCTGGGGTATATAGGCTGGCAGGGTGGGCGGTATATAGGCAGGCAGAGTGGGCTATATATGCAGGCAGGCAGAGTGGGCTATATATACAGGCAGCAGGTGGGGCTAATATGCAGGCTGGCTGGGTGGGCTATATATACAGGCAGGCTTGGTGGGCTATATATACAGGCAGGCTGGGTGGGCTAATTATACAGGCAGGCAGGGTGGGCTATAAATATAGGCAGGCAGGGTGGGCTATATACAGGCAGACAGGGTGGGCTATATACAGGCAGGCTGGGTGGGCTATATACAGGCAGGTAAAATAAGAAATAGGTTACTTACCTCAGCCCACGCTCCCCCGATGCAGCGCGCTGCAGCCTCTCTGCTCAGCGCGGGCGGCACGATCATGTGACGTAATCGCACCGCCCACGGGATCACCGAGAGCCGGCGCCTGCTGTCAGGAACAGTAGCAGAGCTGAGCGCCGGATGCGCTCCGCTCTGCTACTACCGGGCAGTGCTGCCTCTGAAGGCTCGGGCCGGAGGGCCCGGGCATTCAGAGGCAGGATGCGCCGGACCCCTCAACTCTGCGCCCGCCGCAGTGACCTGTTAAGTTCACTGCCCGCGGGCCCAGGAGCGGCATTACCAGGGTAGCAGACGTGGTAGCAGCTGCCCTGGGGCGCCGGCTCCCCTAAGCGCATGGGCCCCGGGGCAGCTGCTACATCTGCTACCACGGTAGTTACGCCAGTTGTAATGACTGAGGTTCCGATCACGTCTGGAAATTCCCATCTAGTCTAGAAAAAACTGAATAATTTGCTAAAATGATCCGAAAATGGTGGGAGGAATATTGCTCAGACAACTCTGACCACGTATCGGACACATCTTTATTCTAGGCAACAGTTACATCTGTAATAAGGGTAAGATCATAGGCTCCACCACCCACTGTAAACGTAATTTACCTACTTCTTTAGACGCAGCTGGCAACTAACTTAGGGATGCCTATAGGACTTTCCAAGCGTCTCCCAATATTACCAACAAAGGTAAATGGGTAGCGGCTAAACAGGAGTTTGATTCTTGGTCAGAGAGAAAAGAGTCCTTTTATAGATCCCAATATTAGGCGGACCTCCTAGCTAAAGGGAGGTTTGCCCCTTCTAACATTTCAGCCCTCAAGCACGAATCAGGCACAATTATCTCTGACCCCAAAAATATAAACTTAATACTTAAGGAATTCTATGCTGACCTATATTCCACCTTCTGGATCCACCCAGGGTCTAGACGGCCGCAGACTGTTGTTTCAAATATTAAGCTTCCACCAATTCCAATTACAAAACAGACTGAAACATGCCAATACAAACGGCCAGAAGAAGTCCGTAGACCATTAACCACCTACGTTGGGCAATGCTCGGCACCAACGGTTAAGTTGGAAAAATTTTTTTACATTTTGGTAGAACAATTATCTATTCCAAATATCAGTGGCACACTAAAAACTAAGTAAAACATCAAAGCATATAGAATTTTTTGAAAAATGCATTACTGCTATGGAATTATGAAAAATCTGACTCTTATTCACAGTTTTGATCAAAATGTTTAAGCTCACCTCCCAATTGCGTCAAGGGGATCCCAGTACAGTGAGATTCCTAACACTAAAGTTACCTCTCTAATCTTTTCGACGACAACATCTCAAGGAGTGATAAATCTTGCTAACTGAATAACCCTTCACTGTGTTTAAAAGAGGTAGGCGAGTGCAACAAGCCAATGAGGCTGCCACACCTCATACAGACTACAAAAAACTTTATTGACTCTGCACATCCAAAGCATTTTTTTTTGAGAAAAACTAAGCATAGGTTGTCACACTGGCAAGGCAATCACAAACATCTATTCCAAAAATCCGGTGGCACACTTTTTAGTGTGCCAACTATGATCAGGAATAGATGTACGTTATTGCCTTCATTGTGCACCTAAGCTTACTTTTTCTAAAATAATTCCTTGATTTGCAGAGTCAAATAATGTTTTTTGGTAGAACAATTGGTCGCCATTTCTGTCTGAACTATATAATCACATTCTAATAAACAACAGTAAAATCCTATCAGAATGACAAAATACCTTATAGAATAGTCCTTCCGAGGACAGGATAGTCCCTTTTGGTTTACCAATCTACCTACAACCGACATTGTCCACATCTCTATAGTGTTACCCCGTCACATTCTTGTTTTCTCATAAGGTTATATCTTAGACTTGCTCTAGATTCTCAGATTCAGATTCTGGTTGCTACACCCGACATATTGCTTATTACAAATAGTACATGTAATAAGATAACAAAACAAGTCTGGCAATTGGTGTATGAACGTGTTATACCTCCGGTTGGTAACCCTGGGATTGAAAGTGGAATTTACATTCATAGTCCTACAGGCTCGGAGACACAATGTTGCCTCTTGTACAAGGTCTACGTGGAGTAAATCTAACCCCATTCCTCAAAATACATCTGAGGGGCGGATCAATACTCAGAAGAGGTATTTACAGAGAATGTTGGCAACATCATTAAATTGTCTACTGACAAAATGTCTGGGATCTCTATGACGTTTACCTTCTGATCTGCAATATTCGTGCCTTCACAAGGCGCTTGTCCTAAACCTCACCTGTCATCATCTTACAAGGCTTTCTTCTCCTTACCTATTGAGAATCTGGACTACAATTCCATCTATATCAAATAAACTCCCCAACCGGGCAGATGAAATCCAACAGGCCGGAGGGTGACAGCACCACAGCAGAATAAATTAAGCCAGTCACTGGTTTCCTATAGCGTGTCGCCTGAACCATCCTATTCTTGTACTTCTCCAATTAACCCTTCCTGACATGGAAGTATCGTGTGTCCTATGGAAAGTGACTTTCTCCCAAATGGATGTACCGATACGTCCGGACTGTAATCTAAAGACACGGTGATAGAGGGAAGGTTGTCCCTGACAGCAGAGCGTCTCCCCTCGATGCCCCCCCCCATCGATCGCTGTTATTGCTGCTCAAATCAAACACCAGTCGCCGCCATTTACAGTTAATAAACTATGGCAGATCAGTGATCTCTGATGATTGAAGCTGTAATAGCACAGCACCAATCATCACTGACAAGTAAGGGGGCATTGGTGGTGGTACCATTGGTCCCGACCACCCAATCACAGCGCTTGTCCGCCCTCTAAAGTAACGAGCACCACTCTGCGCCGACATTCTGGTTCAGAATAGTGATCAGAGCGGTGCCCGATCGCTGCCTGTGCCTTACATTGGTGCATTGGTTCTGTGCCCCTTTGTCGGTCCAGATCTCCAGCTGTGCTCTGCTGCCTCTGGCTGACTGAGATCGTTGGCTTCTAGGCGAGCTGTTCTCTGTGAATTCACCATAGACACCGGCAGCTGAGCTGAGCCTCCTCCCGCCTACTGAGAGTCCATTTTAACACTACTCAGATTGTTTTTTTACCCACGTTAGCACCGATCGATCCCCCCCCCCAGCGACTATGAAAGGCGTCAATACTCATCGTCTGTTTTTTTTTTCCTGTGTCCTGCGATTAGTGACGTCTATCACCGATCAGCGTTTCACTCTCATGTTGGTGCAGGTCCACCATCTGCAGCCTCTGAGCGCTGGCATGACGCAGATCACACCAGCACCTCCCTCCGTTGTTGGCACATTTTATTTTTTTTGGCAGTACAAATTTTTTTTTATAGTAATAGGTATATGGACGTCTAGGGTAGTTGGTAGCCGCAGAGGTATAATCCATATAGTTAAAAAAAAATATTTCAGGGGGGGCGAGGTTTTGGTCAGGAAGCGTGAGGGCCGCATCTTAACAGGCTCCGTTAAGAAACCTTTCACATTCTTGCTCGCTCACACTCCTAATCATGTGGAAACCCTCCAAACGATGAAGGCATCAAGCCCCAGGCTCACCCCTCCTCATCCCGGGGTGATATCGGGTCCTATCTCCTGCGCCCGGTGGCAATCTCCCCGGTGAACCCGGCCCGCGGACCTTTGCAAGATGGCGGCGGCGGCGCCAAGTGCTCAGTAGAGACCGCCGCATTACAGAGCGCACTGCACCCCTCAAACCGATACCCGCCGCAACTGCTGAGGGACTCACCCGACTCCCGGACCCATCTGCCTGCGGTCTCTAAACTCCCGGCACCTCGGGACGGCAGCGGAGGAGGACGTCCTCGCTTGGAGAGCTCAGCCGGCACTACTGCATCCGGCCCTCATGCTCTGACTCCGGCGCAGACGGAAGGAGCCGTTCACCCGGCGCTGCGCCCATCTACCACCCTGGGTGTCCTGCCGGATCCCCAGGTCAGCCAGTCTTCCAGGCTACTCCCAGCGGACTGTTCAGCAGCTCAGGCACAGCCCACCCGCGGTGACCCTGCAGAGGGATCGGATCGAGCCTCCTCTTCTCCTCTACAGGATACAGGTACAGCGCAGGGGCTGGGGGACAATACCCTCCTTATAGACATGGACACTGCTCTGCCATCACCTGCAGCACTACAAGGGACTCCTTGCCGTCCCCACAATTTAACCCATACCCTGTTAGCCCCTTCTGCCCCTGGGTTGCCTGCAGGACATCTGGGTGCCACTTCTGCTGCCTCCACTCATATGGAGTCTCCCTGTGCCTCTCCTGCTGCAAGTGTCCATGCCCCTTGCTAACCCAGGTGCTGCTAAAAGGCACACCCGGGTCCTTGTCCCACTCTGCCGCTCCCTCTCATACAGGACACAATCTCTCTACCCACCACTAACGTCCTCATGCAGTTACCACAGAATGCTTCTCCACCCCCACATGGGGGGGGGGGGGGGGGGGGGGGGGGGGGGGGGGGGTGGGGGGGGGTCATCCTGCCACCCGTTACTGCACACCTTACCGCGTGGCACACAAATCCTTCACCGTGACCCCAATTCCGTCACCACGTGGTCTACATCCCATGGGGGGAACAACCACAGCCCTTCCGGAACAACCAGGGGTTCAACGCATCTTCTCCTATATCGCATGCTTCGGCCCATGCGTGGCCTTCGTCGCCTACTCAGATGCTTAATACCTCTCAGGTCTCACCAGTATTGTCAATTGTCCAGGACGGGTCTCCAGATGGAACTGTTCCGCCCTCCGGGGCCCACTCTCTCTTGTTCGCCTCCCTGCCTCCCCAGGTATCCTACCAAGCTCTTCCCACCAGTCAACTCCGCCACTCTCCTCTGATGACAGACCGATCACTCTTGCCGACCTACGCCAAGCTACTGCATCGCTGCTGTCTAGAGCGGACATCTCTCAGCTAGCTCGGCAGATAGTTGACGAGTGCAAGCAGGAATTTGCGGTTTTCAGAAAGGAACTAACTGAGCTAAACTCCAAAGTGTCCACTCTTGATAAAACCCAGGATTCAGCCGTGGCCTCTATTCAACCTTACGAAGCAATCTACGGTCTCAGTCCACCAGATATATGCGCTTCAACAGCAATTAGACGACAGTTGTGGGGGGAAAACAGGAGCCTCCACACAATATAAAGATCCGGGGCCTACCCGAAAATGATTCTGCCTGCGACATTCAATCTGTTCTAACTAACAATATTCAACGCCCTCGCTGGGGCGTCCCCTCAACCACATTCATAGAGATGGCACAGGGCACAAAGGCATTGCGCCCACCAACCTGGATCCGAAACGCCCCAGGGATGTAATTGTAGAAATACATTTCTACCAACTTAAAGAAACATCCTAAGAGAAGCCCGCAGAACCGAACATCCGGTAATCATAATCGCCCATACTATTGCTGCAGGCTCTCCCAGACACACCCTAGCACAAAGATGCCGCCTAAAAACCCTACTGCAGGTGCTTCACGAACGAACATTCCATACAGAGGGATTCCCTTTGCCTCATTGACCAAGTGGCGAATTGAACTTTATCTCATCCGCTCCCCATACCACGTCCCGTCCTTTCTACAGACTTTTAACATTCAAAATCTGGCCTCCCACCCTCCACTTTCACTCCTCCTGCCTGCTGGCCCCACGTCTACTACAGCTGGACCTCTGCCGCAAAGATTGCGCAGAAGACTTATCCGGCTTACTCATCGCCTTCTTCCAACCAACATGAACCCTTTGCCAGTGGACTCTAGCTCGGTTTTGGAAGCCTATTTTGGTAATGTTTAATTAGGCCCTCTGTTACTCTGTCAGACCACAAGATAGGCGACATGTTTCTACCTGAATTAAGGTTGTTTGAGATTTTCCTCTAATTACTTTATACAATGTTATCATGTTATATGCTTAGTCGCCATCCAGGATCTCTTGTGACCCTTTTGCTCTCTCGCATTGTACTATACTCTAATGTGTGGGTCGATTTCGACTCTTCAAGTTTTCGATAGAGGCCTCCCCCTCTTTTATTGATTGCTGCAATGCGTGTGGCATGTGAGCCTTCCATCTATGATTATAATCTAATCAGTTCTACGACCAAAACTATGTGATTTCTGTGCTTTTCATTCACTTTTATTAAATCCCCCCAATAAATTTAGTCCCGATATACTTAATTGTCATCTAGGACAACGACTCTACATATCCAAAACTTTAGTTCCACCGCCGGCTGCATGCTGTGCCTGCTTTTTTGTGCTCTCCTCCACTTGCCCCCCCTAGTTTCTTACCCTCTCCCTCTCACCCTCCCCCCCCCCTCTTTTTTGGTTTTTTTTTTTTTTTTTGTGTGTGTTTTTTTGGTTGTCTTTTTATTCTTTAAATGATGTCTAACTTAACAGTGGCCTCTTTTAATGCAAAGGGCCTTAACATACCGGAGAAAAGGGCCCAGGTGTTGTACCATTTCCACAAACGTAAGGTGCAGATAGTCTTCTTTCAAGAAACCCACTTCAAGATAGGTCATGCCCCGGCGCTTGCAAACAAATATTGAAACCAACATGGTTTTTGCCAACAATCCAGAGTCCCAGAACCAGGGAGTGGCTATTGCCCTGCATAAATCTTGGCGCATCGTGGTTCCGGACTGCCGAGTGGATCCCGCCTTGCTCCGATACCTCATCCATCTCCTGCAGATCGAGGTCATGATTCACCCTAGTTAACGTAATATGCCCCTAACCAGGGACATATGCTTTTTTTCGAAATGACGGATATTCTGACCCTATAGTGAAAGGTACTGTTGTGTTGGCGAGATTTTTAATTTGTACCCTGACCCCACACTGAGACAATTCATCAGGTAAAATCTGCCCGCTGTCCCTACAGAACCATAAAACAGTTAGGAAGGCCCTCAACTTGTCAGCTCAGCGATGCTGGCGCCTTCAACACCCGCATGATAGGAATCTCTCGTTCTTGCTCAGCGCCGATAACACCTATATCGCCTAGACTATATAATGGTCACACATAGTCCCTACCGTGGTTGTCCACCACTTCCGGGGGCAGCATCCTTTGGTCGGATCATGCACCTATTTACTGCGGGCTTTCTGTTCCTTCGTTCTCGCGGCCGTCGTGGTCATGGCGCCTGAATGAATCTCTGCTCCTGGATACTGAGTGTCTCTGACCTTATCACAATCTATTGAGCACATCCATTTGGATCATTCCGATGATACATCATCTCCATGTGTGAAATGGAAGCACTCAAGGTGTGTGGCTCAAGGCGTCTTGAACTGGCACGGGTGCGAGACAGAAGAGAGAGTAGAGCTTCTAAATTGCAGGGCGTGCGGAGAGTTGGAAAGTCTTGAAACCAAACATAAACAGGCATTGACCTCCCGGAATGTAGCAGACCTTCCTTGCTGCCAGCTGGAAGTGAAGCGCGCTGTTTAGAATACTCGTGGAAACGATTTCTTGCAGACTGCCGTAGTATATTCATATGAATACGGCACTAAAACAGGTCCGTGATGCTGCTAAGCGTTACGCCAACCAGATTTACTAGGTCCGCATATCCCCTGCATAAAATCCTACTGGGGCCCTGGTTCACACTATCCTCGGAAATTAAAAATGCACCCTTTCACTCTTTTATACTCTGCCTTATACAATATACCAACCTCCCTGGCTCCCCTGAATGGACGCTCATTACTAAACCTGTCCTTCAAGAGATACACGAGTCTGCCATTTCTGAATTGGAGGCTCCTTTCACTATACATGATCTCTCTCTGTTTATCAAAAGTCTACATGCGGGAAAAGTCCAGTCCAGCACGGTTTCACGAGCAAATTTTATAGGGTGTTTCCGGATTCCCTTGCCCTAAAATGCTAGAAAGCTTTTCATTTTATCTCCTGGCAGACAATTTCTTCCCATCCCAAACGATCCCTGTCACCATATCGCGGTGTATCCCTAAACCGGGTAAGACCCCTCCGCCCTGTGGGCAGTTATAGACCCATTTCCTTACTAAATGTGGACAACAAAATATATGCCAAGTTACTGCAAACAGGCTGAACCCGCTACTATCCGAGCTGATTCACCCGGACCAGTGGGTTTGATCCGGTGTAGAGGGGAGCCCGCGACAACACCCAAAAGACGCTTGACATCATCACCGCGCCCGCCCCCAGGAACTCCCCGATGTCCGTGTCTCTGGACCCGAGAAGGCCTTTGATAGGATCTCTTGGCCCTCCCTGTTTGTCCACCCTCCGCGTCTAGGGATGGGGCCACTCTCTGTTCCAAATATGGCCCTCTACCTTTCTCCTTCTGCGCAGCTCAAAATCCAATGGCTCCCTCTCAGATCCCGTTAGCATTCAATAAACGCACAGACAGGGCTGCCCACTTTCGCCTCTCCTATAATGTTTTGGTGATGGAGAACTTCTGGCTGCCATTCGCTTCACTCGGATAATTAGGGGGTTCCCGTCGGGGGGCATGAAAATAAAATTCTGCTTTCCGCGTTGGACCTTCTGCTTTATATAACGTCCCTTTGAACATCTATGCGGCGTTGATGTCCGCGGTTGAGCGTTTTGGTTTTCCCCAGGCTCCCCAATTTTAAAGTTAATGTTTCCAAATCGGAAGCCCTGGACATTGTCTCCCCTGTGTACTCACAAGCAGCAATCCTCCTACCCATTCGTGTGCCACCCAGTAGCACCTACCTAGCATTAAAAATTGCCCAGGGACTTTGCCAAAATTTTACTTTCTGAATGTTGAGACACTTTTTCGAAGGACTCTCGGATTTAATAGTTGGGGGAAACGAGAAGTTCTCCCGTTTGTAAGGGTGAACATCCTTAAAATGAAAGCCACCCCACTACTGTTCTTCTCCTAACACACATACCCTATCTATAGTCCTAACTCGTTCTGGAATAGTCAGATTAAATTTTACCAAGTTTCATTTGGATCCACACATCGACCGAGACTTGCTACTCCCTGTTAACAAGGCATAAAAGTTGTTGGGGTTTGGGCCTACGGACTGCAAGAAATATTTATATGGCGGCGGCCTACACTCGGTTCTGACATTGTGGTGCCCGGGAGGCTGTAAACTTGGACTCAGTTGGCTAGGCGTTTTGTCCTTTGGCTTTGGCCCGCTCCCTTTGGATCTGGGACTCAAGCCCTGTTGACAGTATCCAACCTCATTTACGACCCGTTCATACACCTCCACGATCCTCACTTACAAATCTCCCTCATAATCTAATTGACCATCTGGACCTTTACTACCTGTATTGATAATCCTCATTCCCTCCAGCTGGAAGCTCGCCCTTTTCTCTGATCCTCTAAAATAAATCCACTTCCGCTTCCATAACATTGGTACAGGATCTGACATTCCTCCCGCTCCATCCCTCCCTACGAGATGACGCTAATCCCCTCTATTCCTTTCAATATGTCCCAACTACGCCACTTTATTAACTCCCTCAACAAACGGTGTTTTGGAGACCTCTGTACACCCTTCGAACAAAGTTTTGCTTCTCATACACCTCCCGGCATAGTTCACTCTTCATTTACAGTGGAAATAACCTCTACCCACTGGTCCACATTACCATCTTTCTGTAAGCCTTGGAGGACGAACTGCATGTATCTTTTTCGCTAGCCCAATGGCAACGCTGCTTCACCCTACTCATAGAGCGTGATTGCCTCTATAGCCCCAGAGAACGTCGTATTAAAATCCTCTCCAGTGGTTAGGTCCCCCCTTTGCATAAGTTCCCTTCTGTGCCAGATCTTGTGGCGGTTTGGGGGCGGGGAGGTGGGCACCATGGTCATTTGGGGGGGAATGTCAGTCTTGAAGATTTTGGGTGAAATTTTTGACATTATTCGGGACTTACCTTTTGGATTCCCTAAGCCCCCGGAGGCAGCTTTTTTTTCATGTTTGACCCCCAATTTCGGTCTATAAAAAATTTTTTTCTCCCCCTTTGTTGCAGGGCTCCCCAGCCCTTCCCGGGCAGGGCATCCTGACCCCCCTTATCTCAGAATGGTGTCCGGGGTTTCCCAATATCCTTGGGGAGCCCCGGCCTTCTCTCATGATCAGGGCAACAGCTCCATGGGACTGGCCCCCTTTGGGCTCCCCTTCTTAAACTCCCCCCCGCCCCAAAATTTTCTTACATTAGAACAAATGTGATTCCTCTGCGATCCCTACGTTTGAAGTTTTGCCCCCGAAAGTGGCTTCCCGATGGTGTGGGGGTTGTCCCCTTTTTTTTTTTTTTTTTTTTTTTTCCCTTCTCTCTCTCCCTCCTCCTTTTCCCCTTTTTTCCCTTCCCCCTTCTCCCTTACTATAAAAATGCATTTTGCCATCGGTTTTCATGTATGTTGTCTTTTTAATATAAAAATTTATATATCATACTCTTTGGATTATTGCCATATGGTATTTGGGTACTTTTTGCCTGTTACACTTCATTTATCTTTATTGCGTTTCATGTTTTCTTTGATTTTTTTTGTTGTGAATTGTGACTACACCAATTTTTTTAGGCCTTGGGCCTCATTTTTTTGCTAATTTTGTATATGTTTCATTTTTGGGGGATCCCCAATCTCCCTGTTTTCATTTGTTTTTTTATAATCTGCCACTCTTTAATAAAAAATCTTTTGAAAAAATTAAAAAAAAAAAAAAAAAATATTTTTCTAGTTGAAGTATAAAAAAATGAACCATTGTTTTTCAAACTTTTTTACCGTTAGTGTTAGGTATCCATTTTTTTACTGACGCGTTCACTGTTTTTTTTTTGCTGACGCTTGTTCTATTTTTTGTAAAATAAAAGCAAAATTTTTTTATCTGATTTTTTTTAAAATTAAATTTTTTAAACTTAGGGGAATTTTGCAAAACAAAAGGCGTAGTTTTTTTTTTTACTAAGTTTGTTTGTGAATTTTTTTTCTTACTTTTCTTACTATTTTTTTTTTTTTATCCCAACAAAAACTTAAAAATTTCCAGTGTTGAGCACTAAACAAAATGCAAATTTTTTTAACTGTTAAGCACAACATAACCCCTGTCAAAGTCTAACAAAAAAGTTTGAAGACATTATTTTACACACCGAAATTCTACAAGCCCCAAAATAAAAATTCCCAATCTTCCCAACGCTGTCAGTGAGGGGGTGGCTTTCTGGCCTCAAAACCGATTCCCCCAGTGACTCAGACAAAGGTTTATTGCGTTGCCCTTTTCCGAAACCTCCTTCCCCGTAGACACCCCGGGTCAGAAAAAGGGGGACCCCATATGGACTCCCCCCCAGAAATTACCAGCCCAAAACACTGATTTTTTGGGCCCTCAGAATATTGACCTACAGGCCCCTTAATAGTTTGTTTTTTTTTTTTTTCTCTGAGGGGCTGGGGATTCACATGGGACGACTAATCTCTATGCCCCAGTTTTTGGCCCCCAAAAAACCCCCGTCCTCTTTTGCAGGTTTGGGCCCCCCTGAACGCTGAGAGATGAAACATTATTTTGATATCCCAATAAAAAACTGAGGGCCCCGTATTGGAGTAGATATTTTTACAGCACACCATTTTCCGCATGTCCCCCTCCGCCTTTGAACAAATACAAAGGTTTTTGCTTATGCGTATAATTGCCCGTGCCCCCCCCCCCCCCCCCCCCCCCCCCTGTGGGCCCCCCCTATGACCCCTTTTAGAAAGTTCAGCCTGTAATCACCATTCGGCCCCCATATTTTCAGCGGTTTATAACTGGGGGAATGTATTTGGTGGCGAGTCCCTCTTGCATTTCAAGGGCGCCTTTAAATTTTCCGCCGTCCCTGCCCAGTAAAAGGGGTTTGTTGGGGCAAAAATATACAGCTGGGCGAGAGGCCCTCGGGCGGGGGCCGTATTTTGCCCAAGCCCACCCGTGGGCACTTTTCCCTGGGGCCCGGAAATTTCCCCGGGGGCGGCAGGGCCCAGCGGGCGGAGAAATTTTTTTTTTTTCCCCCGGCCGCGAAGGGACCCCCCCGGGGCCCTCTTTATTGATGGGAGCGGTGCCCGGCGCTTTTTTTTCCATGCAGAGCAGCGGGGGAAAAGGGGGTCCCCGTGGGGAAAAATTTTCCTTCCCCCTTTGGGCCCGCTTTTTTGGTAATAACAGTCCCGTGTTTCCCTGCCTGTGTTTCGTGGCGCTGTGCGCTGGGGGAAAAGGGGAGGGGGGCTGCGTTGCCCCCCCTTTCCTCTCCCTAACAGCGCGGGGCCCTTAACTTGAAGAGGGGAAAGACCCCGGGGGGCCCCGAGGAGAGAGAGGGAGGGAAGTTTCCCCCCTTTCCTCTCCTCAGCAGGGGCACGGACGGGCAATGGGGAGCAAAAGAGGGAAGTTTCCCTGCTTTCGGGGAAAGGAAAGTAAATCGGGAAGGGGGGTATGCGGGGGGGAGAAAATGGGGGGGTTAGGGAGGGGGGTGCAGGGGAGAACATGGGGGGGGTTAGGGAGGGGGGCAGGGGAGAACATGGGGGGGTTAGGGGGGGGGGGCAGGGGAGAACAGGGGGGGGTTAGGGGGGGGGGGCAGGAGAGAACATGGTGGGGTTAAGGAGGGGGAGGGGGCAGGAGATAACATGGGGGATTAGGGAGGGGGGGCAGGAGAGAACGGGGGGGTAAGGGGGTGGCGGGAGAGAACATGAGGGTTTAGGGGGGGGAGGGGCGGGAAAGGAAAACATGGGGGTTAAGGAAGGGGTGGGGGGGGGCAGGAGAGAACATGGGGGGGTTAGGGAGGGGGGAGGAAAAGGGGAAAAAATGGGGGTTAGGGGGGGGGAAAGGGGGGCAGGGGGGAGAAATGAGGGGGTTAGGGAGGGGGAGGGGGGAGGAGAGAACTTTGGGTGGTTTAGGGGAGGGGGGGGGGGGGGGAGGGGGAACAGGGAGGGGGTTAGGGTGGGGGGGGGGGGCAGGAGAGAACATGGGGGATTTGGGGAGGGGGAGGGGGAAAGGAAGAAAATGAGGGTTTGGGGAAAAGGGGGGGAGGAAAAAGAACTGGGGGGGTTTAAGGAGGGGGAGGGGGGCAGGAGGAGAAAACATGGGGGATTAGGGAGGGGGGGCAGGAGAGAACGGGGGGGGTTGGGGGAGGGGGCAGGAGGAAAAAGGGGGTTTTGGGGGGGGAGGGGGGGGGGAAAGAACATGGGGGTTTATGGGAGGTGGGGGGGGGCCGGAAAGAGAAAGGGGGGGGGTTAGGGAGAGGGGGGGGGGGCAGGAGAGAGAAAGGGGTTGGGGGAGGGGGGGGGGGGGGGGCAGGAGAAAAAATGGGGGGTTAGGGGGAGGGAGGGGGAGGAGAGAGCATGGGGGGGGTTAGGAGAGGGGAGGGGGCAGGGGGAAACATGGGGGCGTTAGGGGGAGAGGGGGGAAGGAGGGAAAAAGGGGGGGAGTTAGGGGGGGGGTTTGGGGAGGGGGACAGGAAAAGACTTTGAGGGAGTTGGGGGGGGGGGCAGGAGGGGAAACAGGGGGGGTTAAAGGGGGGGGGGAGGGGGCGGGAAAGGGAAATTTGGGGGTTAAGGAGGGGGGGAGGGGGGCAGGAGAGAACATGGGGGGGGCAGGAGAAAACATGGGGGGTTAAAAAAAGGGGGAAAGGGGGGCGGAGAAAAAGGGGGGGGGGTTTAAAGGAGGGGGGGTGGGGGTTGGGAGGAGAACAGGGGGGGGGTTTTTAAAGGAAAGGGGTAGTGGGGAAGGAGAGAACATGGGGGGGGGTTAAGGAGGGGGGGAAGGGGGGCGGAAGAAAATGGGGGGTTAAGGAGGGGGAGGGGGGGGGAGAGAAAAAGGGGGGTTAAGGGGGGGGGGGGGGGGCAGGAGGAGAAACTTTGGGGGGGTTAAGGGGGGGTTTGGGGCGGCCCGGGAAAGAGAACATCGGGGTTAGGGAGGGGGAGGGGGGGGCAGGAGAGAACATCGGGGGTTAAGGAGGGGGAGGGCGGCAGGAGAGAACATCGGGGTTAGGGAGGGGGGGGGGGCGGGAAAGGAGAACAATCGGGGTTAAAGGGGGGGGGGGGGCCCCGGGGAAAGGAACTGGGGGGTTAAAAAAGGGGGGGGGGAAGGGGGGCGGGAAAGAGAAAAATGGGGGGTTAAGAATGGTGGGGAAGGGGGGCAGGAGAGAACATGGGGGGTTAAGAATGGTGGGGAAGGGGGGCAGGAGAGAACATGGGGGGTTAAGAATGGTGGGGAAGGGGGGCAGGAGAGAAAATGGGGGGTGAACAAGGGTGGGGGAGGGGGCAGGGGGGGGGAAATGGGGGGGTTTAAAGAATGGTGGGGGGGGGGGGGCCGGGGGGAGAAAATGGGGGGGTTTTAAAAATTGGGGGGGGGAGGGTGGGGGGAGAAAATGGGGGGGGGGTTAAGAATGTTGGGAGGGGGGGGGGGGGAAAGGGCAGGGGGTTAAAAAGGGTTTGGGGGGGGGGGGCTAAAATGGTGGGGAGGGGGGGCAGGGGAGAAATTGGGGGGGGTTTAAAAATTTGGTGGGGGGCAGAGGAGCATTGGTATTGAAGCCGCATAAAACCCCTTCTTCTTTGCCCCCTTTTCCCCAACCCACCCCCCCTTTCCCCTTTCCCAAAAACCCCCCCCCATTTTTTCCCCCCCTTCCCCAAGCGCACACAGTTTTCCCCACAAAATGGATAGTTTTCCCAGCATAAAGGAAATCTGCGGGGCCCACCCTTTCCCCAAAAGCAGCATAAAGCTTTCTGGGCCCTCCCCTGTGATCCTTTGCCACCCGGGTTTCCCCCAGCTGCTGAATAAATCAAATTTAGTATGGGGAAAAAAGCGGGAGTTGCCCCCTCCCCCCCAACCAGGCTTTCCAAAGGGAAAGCTGGCGCTTGTTGGGGGGGATGGGTGCCCATGTTTTCCCTGGACCCCTGGGGTTGGAGGTTTGTCCCCCAGCTTTCCCAAGGCAAATTAAATAGGTTATTTTGAAACCCAAAAAGCTGGGTGACACCATCCTAACGGGCGGGCACCCTGTTTCCTGGATGCCTGCTGTAAGGATGCACCCAGCTTTATCGGGGCCATGAATAGGTATTCTTCACCCCAAAAAGGGGGTGCCCACCCCCAAAAGAAGGCGTCCGGGAAAAGCTGAGTGTTTGTCCCTTTTTGTGGGGATTGTTTTTTTTTTACATTTTTTCCCTTTTGGATACGATGGATTCGGTGGGACTACGGGGGGGTTTTGCCCCTATTTATTTAATAAATTTGGTTAACGAGGGCGGTTTGGGGAGGGGGTTTATTTAAAAAAAGTTTTTTCTTTTTTGTTTGTGTGTTTTTTCCATTTTTTTCCCAGTGATATTTATTTGCCGGTATCTGGATGACGCCTCCCCATTCTATCGCTGGGTTTTAGTGTCAGTCGCGTGTTTCTTGTTCCCAAAAGGTTGCCCACCCCCCCTGTTATTCCCCCAGTTTTAAACGCATCGGGGGGACGGGGGAAAAAGCCGGAAAACCCCGTCGTGGCGGGACCCTTTTAATGTGAGGGCCCGAAAGGGAAGCTGCAGGCGGGTTTTTTTTTGAATGGGGAATTTTCCAAAGTATGGGGGTTTTCTTCTAAATTTGTTTGTATAAGGCTGCTGCTGGGGTTTTTCCCCGGGCCCTGGATTTGGAAATTGGGGGGCCCCCCAAAGGGTTTTTTTTTTTCCTGAAACTTTATTTTTTTAGTGAGAATCTGCCATCGGGCATCCATTGAAATCTTTACGGGGGAGTGCCCATGTAGGATTCCCCAATAAAAAAAATGTTTTTTGAAAAAAAAAACGACTTTGGGGTCCCTCCTAATTTCCATAACCACCCAAGGTAAAACCAAACGTGCGGGGCCTGATACTTCAAAAATGGGAAGGCCCAATCAATATGGCCCCTTCCCCTTTAAAAAAAATCCCAGTTGAAAGCCCCCCCGAAGGGCCCCTCCCCATTAGAGGTTCCATTTTCTGAGGGTTTTTGCCCGTTTCTTCCGGAAACCAGGGGTGTTTGGGTATTTGGTAATAGTGTTTCCCGGGGTTTAAAGTGTCGGCCCTTGGGGTGACAAAAACGGGGCTGTGGTGATTAAACCCCCGACGATAGTAATGGAAAGCCCTTTTGTCAGATACCGCCATTACTAAAAAATGGAATTAAAAGAAAAAAAAACACCGAAACAGAAAAAAAACAATTTATTTAAATAAAAACTCCCGGAAAACCCCCCCCTTTGTTTCCCCTTTTTAAAAAAATGGTTTAAAAGCTGCTAGGATGTAATACAGTGAATCTAAAATTGGCCAACAAAATGAAAAACTGTAAAAATTAAAAAAGCTACAAAAAAATGATATTTCTAAACTTTCCCCCTTTTTTGTACCCCTTAAGATTTAAAGCCCCCGGTTGATTTTCGGGGGGTGCAGGGGGGAAAGGGGTTTAAGCTGGAATAAAGATTCTGAAGGGTATTTAAACCAAAAAACCCCAGCACCAAACCCCAAATTTCCCTTCCCACCCCTTTAAAAAATCCCCCCCTTTCCCCCTCCAAAATTTTTTCCATCCCCTCAACCCCCCTAACAACCCCAACCCCTCACACACCCATCCCAAAAAGGGCCCCCAAAAAATCCCAAAACCCCCCCCTCACCCCCCTTTCACTCCTTTCCCCCTCCCAAAATTTACCCTTATCCCCCCCATCTACAATTACCCCCTAACCCCCCCCCATTCCCCAAACACTTCATTTAACCCCCTCACCTAACCCATTTACCTAAAAAACTCCCCACCTCCCCCAAACACTCCATAACTCCTAAACCCCCCACCCATCACTCCCTAACCCCTCAAACCCCCACCTATCCCCCAAACCCCCTCACCTCCACCTTTACACCCATAACCCCCTCACCCCCCCCTATCACCCCATAACCTCCCCACCTCCACCTATCCCCATAAAACCCCCTCACCTCCACCCATCACCCCATAACCTCCTCATCCCTATCACCCCCTAAAACCTTTCCCCACCTCCCCTATCACTCCATAACCCCTCACCCCCAAACCCATTTATCTCCCAACCCCCTCCAATGTTACCTTTTAGCCCTCTATTTCCCCCTTTTCCCCATAATTCCTCACCTCCCTTCACTCCAAAAACCGCCTCCCTACCAAAACCCCCCTACCCCCCAATTTTTTTTCCCATGCCCCCCTCCCCCCAACCCATCACCCCCCTAACCTCCTCACCTCCACCCATCACCCCTTTAAATCCTCACCCCCACCATCACTCCATTTAAAATCCCACCTCCAAACCCATCCCCCCCATAACCTCCTTCTTACACCTATTCCCCCCCTTTAAACCCCCTCCCTCCACTAAAACCCCCTAAAAATCCTCACCCCCACCCTTTCATCCCTAACCTCCCCCCCTCCCCAACCTTTTCACTCCCCTACCAAACCCCCAAAGATTACCCCCTTTGGCCCCCCCAAACTCCACCTAAACAAACCCCTAAAATCCTCACCCCCCACCTATTATCCCTTTCCACCTCCTGATTACTCAATAGCCCCCTTTTCCCCCCTCCAATCCCCTACCCCAAAACCTTTCACCCATAAAACCCCCCACCTATCTTTCCAGTAGAGTTTGTTAGAGGTGAGAAAAGGGGGTGGAAAAGGGACGAAAAAATTTTCAAATTTTTAAAAGGTTTGTGTGGAAATTCAAAAGAGACGAGTTTTTTGGGCCCGAAGAAATCACCCTTTGGGGGTCTGGACAGGAAGGAGAAGAAAAAAGGGAAAGGGGAAAAAATTTTTGTCAAAAAAGCGTCTCCCGGGGAGTCCCCGATGTACTGCATTGTAAACCTTAAAGGTTTTGCAGAGCCCGTGTTTAATGGTTTTTCTACCACTATATGGGGCAAATGTATGGAGGGGAGTATACAGTCTGAGGCCTGTTACACTGGTCTCTTACCAAACTATGGTCTGTGTATGGGGGAATATTCTGTCTGCCCGGCCCCGTGTACACTGTTTTTCCCCCTATATGATCACTGTAAATTTTAGTAATATAAAAGTCGCAGAGCCGTGTACATGGTGTCTTCCCCTTTTATGGTCACTGTTTTTGGGGGTTTAACATTTTGAGAGCAGGGGTAAAACTGGTTTAAAATACCCCTTTTAAAGGTCACGTTTTGGAGGTAAAAAACAGTCGCAGAAACCTGTTTCCCCTTTGGGGTCAAACCCCTATATGGTCATTGTAGGACGTTAAAAATACCGTCTGCCGGGCTGGGGTTTCACTGGTACCCACCACTTTATGGTCATGTAAAGGAGGAATTTTACAGTATGGACCTGTGTACAATGGTAACCCACCATATATGGTCACGTTTGGAGATAAATTTTGCACTCTGCCGAGTCTTTGTACATTGGGTTTTTTTCCAAATAAAAGGGGGGGCTGTATGGAGGTAAAAATACAGTTTGCAGAGCCCGTGTACACTGTGTCTACCACGTTTGATCACTGTTTTGGAGGTAAATACAGTCTGAGTTCCCGTGTACAATGGTGTCTAAACTTTATGGTCACGGAAAGGGGTAATTTTATAGTTTGCAGAGCCCGTGTTTCCCCTGGTGTCAAACCCCTATTGATCACTTATGGAGGTAATTTTGCAGTCTGAGGGCTGTGTACAAAAGGTGCTTACCAGTATAAAGGTCCCCGTATGGAGGTTTTTTATACAGTTGTTTAGGATGTGTACCCCTGGTGTTACACCTTTTTGGGCATTTTATGACGGAAAAAATTGGTTTTAGGTAATGGTTTAGGTTCAGGCACGTTTGGCCCGTTTTTCCAGTTTCTGGTTTTGAATAGTCTATCCAAACATTTAGGAAAGCTGGGTGACGCAAATCCTTCCCAAAAACCCTTTTTTTTAGCTTTACAGGTTGTAGTGGGCGTGGGGTTTTTTAAAGGGGTGTTGGGATGATACGAAAAGGGGGGGTGGTAATGGGAAATTGTTAATGGGGGGGGTAAATTTAGGTTTTGTGCCCGGGCCCGTGTCCTTTTTAAATACGGCCCCGCCCCGGGTAACCCCCAGCTTTCCCGGAAAGGCAGGAAATTTTTTCCCCCCGAAAAGCCCCCCTTTCCCCAAAAAATTAAAAAAAATTTTTGTGGGTTTTTATTTCAACCCCCTGTGGATAAAGGTGCCACCGTTTCGTGGATAATTTTTTTTTCACAGCATTTCACTTTTAAGTTTGGCTTTCCCATATACAGCAGCCCGCGGCATATGCACAAGAAACCCCAAAAAGGGGAAAAAAATTTTTTTTTTTTTTTTCCTTTTAAACCCCCTTTTTGTTTTTCCCCCCCCCCCCCCCCCAAAAATTTAATTGCTCCCAAGGGTAGAAAGCAAAGGGCTTCCAAACCAATGATGACCTGTGTGGTCAAATACAAGGCAAAAGGGGGCGTCCTTTTATTGACCCCAAAAACCCCCCGGGCCCCGGCACTACCCCTGCCCTGTACAAGGTAAAAGTACAGTGACCCTTTAAAAACCCAAAATGTATTTTGGGATTGCAATTTAGTTTCATGGGAGGGGGGTAGACTTGTTGGACCAGGTGCTGGAGCCCTACAGTGCCCATGGGGACCAAGGTGTGGGGACAAGAAGCTGCCGTTTAAAATTTTTGAAAATGGCGATGACAAGGCTTTTTATTCCCCTTTGTTGTACAGGGCCCAAACAGGGCGTTTTTACTTCCAAGAGAAAGAAATAAGGGGCTGGTTTATGGGAACCCGGGAGAAAGGCCCCCGGCACTTTGGTTTAGGTCCCCTGTAAATTTTTCCCCGGGGAGCATTTCCCTAATTTAAATCCCCCCAAGGTTTAAAAAAGGGGAAAGGCACCCAAAAAAATGGGCCCAGGGGTGATACAAAAGGGGGGAAACAGAAAAAAAAACAATTCCAAATGTGAGACCTTTCCCCTTATGAGCCCGGGGGCTGCATACGATTGCTTCACCTGCACCGCTCCTCCATGGATTACTTGCTGTAGCCCTTTTTTTTTAATTTTTTGGGGTCTGCACCGTTCCCTGAAGCCCCGAACCTTTCATAGTTTTTATTGT
>JAODAL010053568.1:0-25203 GCA_025379985.1 Phyllomedusa bahiana
CAGGCAAAATTTCCTTTCTTTGGCGGTGAAAAGAACGTTTATTTTCATGAATACAACTGCAGAAAATACTTAGTTAACCCTGGATGTAAATTCCTCCGCAAAAGACAGTGATGCTGCCACAATACCAGCTTTTGTCGCGTTTAAAACGCCGTGTATTTTATTGAACACAACAACAGAAAAACTTGAAAAAACCTTTTCGGTTATGGATAATGCTACAGCGCAAAATTTCTATTTTTTGGCGGTGAAAAAGAACGTTTCTTTTACAAAGTACAAATGCAGAAAAATACCTTAGTTAGGCCCCTTGGGTTGTAAATTTCGCACAAGAAAAAAGCTTCCAACAATTACCATCTTTGTAGCGTGTTAAAGACGGCAGTGATATTTTACCGGAACACAACAACAGAGAAAACTTGTAATTAACCTTCGGATATGAATTATGCTAACAGGCAAAATTTCTTTTTTGGCGGTGAAAAGGAACGTTTATTTTAAATGAATACAACTGCAGAAAAATACTTAGTTAAACGCCTTGGGATGTAATTGCGCAAAGAAATATGCTGCCAACAATTACTAGCTTTTAGCAGTGTAAAACGGCGTGTATTTTACAGAACACAACAACAGAAAAACTTGTATTAACCTTCGGCATATGAATTATGCTCAGGCAAAATTTCCTTCTTTGGCGGTGGAAAAGGAACGATTATTTTAATGAATACAACTGCAAGAAAAATACTCAGTTAACTCTTGGATGTACTTGCGAAAAGAAACTGTTCTGCCAACAATACCAGCTTTGTAACGTGTAAAATGGCGTGTATTATAACGGAACACAACAACAGAAAAACCATGTAATAAACCTTCGGTTATGAATTATGCTACAGGCAAAATTAATTTTTTGGACGGTGAAAAAGAACGTTTCTTTTACTCAAGTAAAACTGCAGAAAAAGTACTAATTTAACCCTTGGATGTAAATTGCGCAAAAAAGAAATATGCTGCCAACAATTTACCAGCTTTGTAGCGTTTTTTAAAACGGCAATGTATTTTACGGAATCACAACAACAGAAAAACTTGTAATTGAACCTTCGGATATGAAATGATGCTACAGGCAAAATTTCTTCTTTTGGCGTGAAAAAGGAAACGTTTCTTTTTCAGTGACCAACACAGCAGAACAACGCTTAATGTAATCCCTGGATCTAAATCGTCAAAAAAATGATACAACCAAAAAATCAAGTGGTATTGGATTGTAAAAAACGCTATTTCTTTAACTGAATAACAACAGGAACGGCTTAGATAACCCTTGGATATTCAATGTGCTCAAGAACTTGAGAGATAGCATTAAAATTGTAATATGCAGCTGCATTGGAACGCACAATGGACTACAGTTCAAATACCACCCACAAAATCAGAATTAGAACGTAAGAGAAGCAGTCTCTGAGACAACGACACCCCCAAAATCGCTGTATAAAAAGTGAGTTCTTTTCTTTAGTATGAAATATCATAAGCAGCAGCGGCGGAAGCAGAAGGCAGCTTCCCTACACAGTACAGTGAGAGGAGTGAGAGGAGCGAGCATTGGCGCCCGGACTTATTTAGTGCGGTGACAGTTCACAGAATCCTGTCCCGGTCTCCCTGATTGCTAATCTCTGCACATTGTCATGTAAGCTTTGCCTTTTTTTCCTCCTCCCAGTCCTTCTTTGTCCCAAGTAACGCCGCCATGTGCTCGCAGCCATTTTATCAATCAAAAACACGCTTAGTTTCCGCGAATCACTCGCCAAACTTCACTGACTCGTTCAGAATCGAAGTTTTTCCTGAAATTGCAAACGAATTCGCACTTCGTTATGATCAATTCGCCCCAGTCTCTAATTCAAGATCATTGGCGGAGATCTACTGTCCATAGCAATCAACTATGAAGCCCACGTTACAGATTGACCAGCCAGCGCATCCTGCCTCCGACCACTTGGAAAGTTCTTTCCTGGGCTTTCAGAGGCAGGTTCCGGGATTGAGGGTAAAATTTCTTCTCTATCACTTGGACTGAACAGTCTAGATTCACTGTAAGTGTTGGTCCTCAGTCCCCTGAGCAGCAACTGAAGCCTGAATGTCACTACCTAACCTATCTAATTGGGCCTACCTAACTACCTGGAGCCTACGAACTTACCTACCTAAGGCCTACCTACTTACCTATCTATGGCCTATACCTGATCTTCCCAACCTGATCTCCCACCCAATGGTAAGTTTTGTACAGAAGTGGAAAAAAGTTATGGAGGTGCTAAGAAAAGAAGGATTCTAAGATATTAGTGCAAATTCTGCAGGATGAGGTGGTGACCCTGGAGAAGTCAACATGTCCGCCACTGGTCCCGGATTGTAAAAGAAAAGGGAAAGTGAACAACGCATCAGAGAAGACATAATCTGTGAGTCACTGTATTTAAACTACAATGCAATCGATTATATTGTCTGCAGAGCCAATCTACCTGGTAATTACCACTATAATGTCACAGGAACTCAATGAGCGGAAAGTGGATCCTCTGTCACCGCGAGGAGTTGGTGTAGCTACGCCTAGTAGCGGAGTCTTAAGTGTGGCCCCATTGTGTTCACTGATCCTCCGCAAGACCAGGATCGACTTTTCTTCACAATGAATCCCCCAGGTCGCTAATCCCCCAACATAGGACGCAGAGGTAGATGGTCCGAAGCAGGAGGGTAGACACCGAGCCAACTGGAGCGTGGACCTGAAGTATGGATGAGCATGATAGCAGGAACAGTGCGTGGCAGATGATGGTCAGCACAATGGATGAAGATCAAGAACGCAAACAGAGAGACAAGGAATTTCGCTAGAGCACCGCACAAGGACGTCAACTATTTAACGGACACACCAAACTACAGGGCGCTGGACGGCAGGAAGAGGAATCCCTATAAAGTAGGAGAGCCAACTATTTCCCCAGCTTGGTATGTAAGAGGCGCTCTACGTTTCTTTGTCACTTGCCTTAAAATGGGCGGAAAAGCTCGGCGTCAAATTTTTTGAGGTGAGTTGCCAAATTGAAGAAAGTCGCGTACTATGGCATTGGCTGCAAGAACTTACCAGAAGAGAAAGAGAGTGGCAAGAGAAAAGAGGATGTTGGCCAAACACCAATAAAAAAGGAATTCCCCAGAGGATTGGTTCGTTCTCCCGTGGGGCCAGTTGAATGGCCACCAGTCTCCCGAGTCTGACCCCTTAGACTTTTATCCTTTGGGTCATCTGATAGGCAATTGTCTATGCTGTGAAGATATGAGATGTGCGCATCTGAAACAACGGATACCGGAAGCCGATGCTAGTATTTTTATCTTCTGCGGTATTGTCTATCAGTGTGTCAAGAGTGGGAGAAGAGGGTTTGCATTGACAATCCAACACTATGCTAGCACTTGAACAGATTTTATAAGTGGTCATAAACTTGTAAATACTCATAAAAATGAATAAAGTTACATTACCCCCTTATGCCAGAGCAGTTTTGGCCTCTTTGTTGACAGAGCCCGAGCCCCATTTTTTTAAATCTGGCAATCTGCACTTTAATGTGAGCAAACTTTCCGACACTTGAACCTATCCAATGTGATTCAGAGATTGTTTTTCTCATGATACTATCTGCTAGTTTCAGATATACATAAATTTTAGTCCAAAAATGCTTGTCTATTTGTGAAGAATATAACAATATCACACGAAAAATTTGGAAAAGTTACCATTTTCCAAAAAACTTCAAAAAATTTCCGCATGTAGGAAAGATAGTTATTCCACTCAAAATAGTTTATAATTGGCATCTACCTAGTGACACACTGAAGGTTGGCAATCATTTTTTTTTTAATTTCTTTTTTTTTTTTTTATGACATAATGGGGCTGTCATGATTGTGCCTGGCACGCCCCCTGCTTTTGTTCTGGTCGCCCGGCCACGGCCGGCTACGCGACGTAAACCATGGTTTGTTTTAACATATAACCTTGTATTATGTCCTTCTTTCCCGTTAGGGGTAATTGATTTCCTGGCCAGACGCCCCGTGCCAGGAATCTCTCCAGCACTCTTTCAGTTAACCAGTGGTTCCTCCTTGATTGACAGCCTTATTTCCCTATCTAGTTTTGTTGTGTTTCTTCCACCAATCACTCTGTTCTGTGTCTGGCTGCTCACCTATTTATGGATGTCTTCAACCAGTCACCTGTGGCCTGCTATAGAGGTAATTTTGCTTATAGCTAGTCCTTCCCTTTTTGCTTTTTGCCTTTATCTGTATTTGACCCTGCTTGTTCTCCTGACTATTCTCTGTTACTTAGTGATTTTGTACTGCTTCCGCCCAGACCTTACTCGACCTTGGCTTGGACCCCGTTATCCTCTTTGTCTCACGTTTCGAGTAACCTCGCTGCCCCGTACTGTTACCGACTTTGGACCGCCCCCGGTTATCCTCTTTGTCTCACAGGTGTTTCACAGGAATTAAACAAAGTGGAGGGAAATTTAAAAATTTGTATCCAATATTCACAAGAACACAATAGATGTGATCAGGAAATACAACTAATATTGATTCCCAGATTGCTGCCGTTTTTCAGAGATATCCTATAATATGGGGGGCCTAGTGCACGATTTGGCTAAACCACAACCCCAGAGTAAGAGCGTACCACCGGACTTTGGGGTTTCATTTTCATTACAATTTATTTAAGGTGCCAATTCAGGTTTGTGGACACCCTAAGGTATATCCAAGGGTGGTAGTGGGAGTATAGTCGACCCCCCCACAGGGTGCTTCACAAATGTTTTTTAGCCTAAGGCTTGGAAAATGAAAAAGAAAATGTTTCCAACAATCTGCTATTTTAGCTGAAAATGTTTTCATTTGTTTTACCAGTGATCCTGGAAAAAAAGCACACAAAATTTTGTCACTTCAATTTCTGCTTTCCAATTCGGCAATAACCCTACATGTGGGTTTTGAAAAACTGCGTCTTGGGCGCATGGCAGTGCCTATAAGGGAGGGGCGCTATTTGTGGGCTTAAGGACCACAGATATTGGTGGGGCCCATGTGTCATTTGCAAAGCCCCCCCAAAAAGTACCGAACAGGTGAACCTTCCAGAAGTCACCCCATTTTGGCATTCAACAACCCTCAGGATCGCCATCTAGGTGTGACGTGCATTTTGGGGCGCACAGGGTTGTTTCCATAGGTTTTTTTTAGTATCTGGGCTTATGAAAATGGGAGAAAACGCAGTTCACGCGCCATTGTTTTTTGGCTTTATTTTTACAGTGTTTGGCCGTGCAGTTTAAATAAACTTGGGATAACTTTACTATGATGGGTCCAGTACAATTGAAATGGAAATAAATTTTGAATATAGTTTTTTATTGTTTTATTAATTTTACACAATAGAAATGGTTTATAAAAAATTGCGTTTTTATTATTTGTCCTATTCCTGACCAGACATAGCTTTTTTATTTTTCTTGTATACGGTAGCTGATTATGGGCTTGTTGTTGCGTACAGTTCACATTTTTTATTAGTACCATTATTGGTACATCTGACCTTTGATCACTTTTTAATTAAGGTTTTTGTGAGACATTTGAAACAAAATACAGCATTCCTGGTAGTGTTTTTTATTTTACTTTTTTAACAGAGCGGTCACCGTGCGGTATAAATTACATGCTAGCTTTAATCAGCAGTCAATATGATTTACAGTGATAACCAAACTTTTTGGTATTTTTTTCATGTTTTACTGCTTTGTTTTACACAATAAAAACATTGTTTATTCAAAAACTTTTTGATTTTTCTGTGTGATGGGATTGTTTTTGCAGATGAGTTTGACAATTTTTTTATTTGGTATCTTTTTATGGGGACAAAACTTTTTTGATCAGTTTTTAAATCCGTTTTTTGGAAGGCAGGTGACAAAATACTGCAATCCTATAGTGTTTTTTATTATTATTTTGTAACAGCGCTCACACGTGGGCAGTTTCCATGACCAGTTAACTTTACACTTCTGTGGGTCGATTACAATTACGACAAACCTAATTTTAATAATATTTTTTCTTATGTTGAAGCAATTAAAAAAAAAAAAAAGGTGTTTTTATTGTGTAAAACCATCTTTATGCATCGCTGTCCCTTCTGAAGCCATAACTTTTTTTTTTTTACGGGATGAACTGACATTTTAATTGGTACAAATTTGGCAGTTATATTAGTTTTTGATCCGCTTTTTTTATTTCCATTTTATGGCTCGGGATGACAAATAATCACAATTCTTTGTTTTTTGAAAAAAAAATTTAACAGCATTCCCCTACGGGTTAATTAACATGCAATATTTAATAGGGCAGGTAGTTTATGCACGCGGGCGATAACCAAATATGGGTACATCATTTATTTTTTTTATCTATTTTGGGGCGTTTAACATTTGTAAAGGGGAAAAGGGCGTGTACAGGCGTGTTTTTTATTTTATTGTTTGTGCATTGGCATGAGGCCCAGCGGTTATACCGCTGGTCCCAAGTCGCGATCAAAAGTGCGGGACTCGCCCGCAAGCCCACAACGATCGCCAGATCGTATGCATAAGTCCATATTGCGGGAACAACACTTCCAGCTACGACTTATGCATACGTCCCATGTCGAAGGGGTTCAAACCAAGCACTAAACCATTTTTTTATCCTTGTGCAAATTCTCAATATGTTTGATGTGATACATACCCTCCTTCACCTGGAAAAAATAAAGTTAATCCAAATGGCCGACTTCAAAGTGGCTTGGCCATGGTCAACACCCATCTTGAAAAGTTTTTCCCATCCCATTGTACTAAGTGCCACAAACAGGAAGTTGGATATTAACCAACCATTCCCTTTTTATTTAGTTGTATCCTTATTATAAATGTCGCCCACTCCTGTATTCACGCAGGACCTGGTTGACCGCTCCATTTGGCCATTGGACTGCGTGATGGTAAGCAGATGAGAAATCTAATTTAATTTTCAGAAGAGAACACAAGCACATCCAAAAGAGCGAGAGGTGAATTGCACTCTCTGACTGAGGACATGTTTGAAGTGCATCCCATGTAAATGGAAATATGCGCTAGAACAATGTAGACAACTACTCCGCTGAAAGGAAGATATCATTGCAGAGGTATAAATTGGCCATATTTAACCGGTCCACAACTACCCACACAACCGAACACCCCTTGGAGAACAGGAGGTTTGTCACGAAATCCATTGTGATGTGGGACCATGTAACTTCTGGCACCGATAAAGGCAACAGGAAACCAGCAGGTCGTAGATGAGAGCTCTTATTTCAGACACAGGGCAAGCGGCCACAAAATCCTTGACATCCTGTGTGAGGGAGGGCCAAAAGTAGTAACGAGCGATAAGGTGGAGGGACATGCGGTACCCAGAATGGTCAGCCACTTTGGAAGCATGACCCCAGGACAGAATGCGCTTCCCAGGTGCATGGCGCAACTTTTACACGGGATGTCAACATAGACAAGACAGTCCAAGGGATAAAGGTACTGGGTTCAGATTCAGAATCAGAGGCATCCGTGGCCCAGGACAGAGCATCAGCCCAAGGCCAGTTTGATTGCCAGCAATTCCCTGTCCCCGGTGGAGAAATTATTTTCGGCAGGGGAGAAGGTTTTAGAGAAGAAGCCACAGGTAAAAAAAAAAATCTGCCTTTGGTGGATATTTGCAAGAGTACGGCTCCAGCTCCTACCGAGGAGGCATCGACTTCCAGAAAGAAAGGACTCTCCGGATCTGGGTGGTGAAGAACAGAAGCGGAGCAAAGTGCCGATTTAAACAGTGCAAAAGCTTTTTTCAGTTCTCTTAGGGACCTTAGACGAGAGTTATTGCCTTTCCTGGTGAGGGCGACAATAGGAGTTACGAGAGTGGAGAAATGTAGGATAAATTGGTAGTAGTTAGAGAAACTGAAGAACGGCTGAATAGCTCGGTGACTGATTGGGTGTGGCCATTTTAATACTGCTTAAGACTTTTCCAGATCCAGTAGAAGATCCTTGGCAGAAATTATGTACCCCAAAATGGTAAACTGGTTCCGGTTGAATTAGACAACACTTCCTCCAATTTGGAGCATAGAGGTGTTGTGGTCTAAGGCGGGAGAGTACTAGTCAAAAATGAGCCCAATGAAATTTAAGATCCGGAGATTAGATTAAGATGTCGTCCAGGTAAACTAGAACACAGTGGTAGAGAAGATTTCAGACGATGTCGTTCATGAACTCTTGGAACACAGCGGGGGCATTGTAGAGGCCAAATGGCATGACCAGATATTCATAATGGCCATCACTGGTGTTGAAGGTGGTCTTCCACTCATCCCCTTCGCGTATTTGGATCCGGTTGTAGGCGCCCTGGAGGTCGAGCTTTTAGAAGACTGTGGCTCCCCGGATTCTATCAAAGAGTTCCGAAAACAATGGCAATGGGTAACGATTTTATTAAGACCCCGAAAGGCAATGCAAGGCTGCAAAGACCCGTCCTTCTTCTCGACAAAAAAGAATCCGGCCCCCGCGGGAGATGTGACTTGCAGATGAAGCCCTTTTCCAGATTCTCCTTGATATATGCCAACATAGCCTCAGTTTCATGTCGAGATAAAGGATATACTCTACCCCGGGGAGGAGTGGAACCAGGCTGCAGTTCTATAAGGCAATTGTAGGGCCAATGAGGAGGGAGAAACTCTGCCTGGTTCTTGCAGAAAACATCCACAAATTCCCGATAGTTGGTAGGAAGGCCAGGAGGCGCAGGAACAGCTGGTAGAAGAAGAGTCGAGGTACCCACTAAACGTGGAGGACGTGGTTCCGCAATGAGCAGGTAATAGTGACATTCTGGGTGTCCCATCGAATAACTCGCCCGTTCTCTAGTTGATGTTAGGACTATGATCTTGCAACCAAGGGAGCCCCAGAACACAGTGCTAAGGGAGCATGGTAGAACAAGGAAGGAGATTTTCCCCTGCATGCTTATTAAGGTACAGGAGAGAACTTCTCCATTCATGGATGAGACAGAGAGGGGTTTATCCAAGGGAACCACAGGCAGATGGTACTTGTCCACAATGGCAGGATGAGTAAAGTTGCCGACAACTCTTAATCCACAAAGGCGGCAACTTGAAGACAGGAACCAGAGGGAAGGGTTAGGCTGACTAGCATGTTCAATGGTGGAGAGGAAAGTTCCGTGCTCAGGTTCACATTCCCATGAAGCCTAGGCTCTGTAGTTTCCCGGACGAATTGGGCAGTCTCTATGAAGGTGGTCTTGGGCACCAGAGTAGAGGCAGAGCCCTTGGTTATTTCTGCGAGTCTTCTCCTCCTCCAACAGGTGGGGCCCTTAAAATCTCTTGCAATGGGCTCTTCTTCCCGAGACAGGCTGAAGAGGTCGCTGAAAAATGGGTGCCAGACGAGGACTCCTGCAGGAGCGATAAACCTCCCGTTGTAACCGAAACTCCTGTTGACGTTCCAAGAAACGGATATCGATGCAGGTGACCAAGGTGATGAGGTCGTCCAGGCTGGTGGGCAGATCACGCCCTGTTAATTCATCAACCGGCCAACCCCTCCCAGAAAGTTGCGACCCCAGGGCCCTCGTTGTTCCGGCATAACTCAGAGGACAATGTCCGGAACTGTACGGTGTACTGTCCCACTGAGGAGTCTCCCTGATGGAGTTGAAGAAGCGAAGAGGCAGCGGAGGAGGCTTGTCCCGGCTCTTCAAACACCAGGTTAGCCATCAGCGGATCTCCACGTTTCCACAGGGGAGTCACCCAGGCCAGTGCTTCGCTGGAGAGCAGAGAAATGATGAAAGCCACTTTTGCCCGGTCAGTAACAAACTGGTGTGCCAGGACCTCAAAGTGGATCATGCATTGGTTCAGGAAACCTCAGCAGGCCTTGGGATCCACCTAGTAGCAAGGTGGCAGTGGCAGGTTCAGGGAGTAACTGCTTGGCGCTGCAGGAATGGGAACAGGAACTGGAACGAAGACTGATGCAGGAGTCTGGACAATAGGTGCTTTTTGGAGATGAGCTGCTAAATTCTGGAGCATCACAAACAATTGCTCTTGACGGGCACCCTGGCACGTGATCTCTGCCACGAGGCTCTCGGTGTCTGGCAGTGGTTGATCGGTGGGATCCATGGCCCAGTTGTACTGTCACGGGAACTCAATGAGCAGAAAGTGGATCCTCTGGTCACCGCGAGGAGATGGCATAACCTACGCCAGGGAACGGAGTCTAAAGCGCCCCCTGTCTTCACCAGGGCCCACTGCAAGGCAGGATGGACTTTTCTACAGGGAATCCCCCAGGTTGCTACCCCCGACATAGGATCCAGCGGTGATAGCCGAAGCAGGAGGTGTAGACACCGAGCCAACTGGAGCGTGGAACCAAAGCAAGGATGGGCAGGCTAGGCAGGAACAGTGTGTGGCAGGCGACAGTCAGCACAATGGACGAAGACAGGAATGCAAACGGAGAGACAAGGGAATTCGCTGGAGAGTGCACAAGGACGTCACTAGTGAACGGACACCAACAACTGCCCGCTGACGGCAGGAAGAGGAATCCCTATAAAGCCTGTGTCCGAACTCCATAGGTGAAAAAGGGAATACCTGTAGTGTAATGACTCTTTAAATATAGGAGAGCTGCTTGCGCGCGCCCCTGGTGCCTGGCCGGGATAGTGCGAGCAGAGGCACGAGAAGCCACAGAAGCCACAATCGAGGGGGAAGCACAACGGGGCCAAGTAAGTAGATGCGCAGAGAAGAGAGTTCCGGGGGCAGCTGCGCCTGTGTTCAGAAGCCCGAAACGCGGCACAAAGAATCCGGGAGACTCGTGCGGGTGCAGTCCGGGCGTCAGACTGCAGCATGCAGCATGACATATGGTCACTGTATGGTGATAATTTTGGTCTTTGCATACTGATCTTTAGTCAGAAATAGTATAGGGGTATTATTCAGTCACTGTTGTGGCAATTTGTAACCATGTTCTGGCGGTATAATTAGGTCCTTATGTAGTAGCATTAATGTTGGTCTTGTTATAGTGAGAATTGTTTGGAAGCAATTTGATGGTGATATGTATGGTGAGGTATTTGGTCCTTGTATTATCTAGTAACTGCATGACTATTATTTAGAGGTACTTGAAAATGTTTGTGGTCAAGGGAGGAGGTCATCCAAAAGTTCGGTTACGCCTCAGATCAAGGTCCATCTAACAGGCACAGCTAAAAATAGCAGCTAGCAGAGATGAAATGTCTGTCACTGCTATAGAACTGCAAAAAGCCTGCACAGGAAGTGGAAGTCTGAAACCAACCATGAAGAGCAGGTTCTGTGAAACAGTCATATGGGAAAACCTCTTTAAGAGGAGATAAGCATCTTTATATCTTCTCTGAGTTTTGAAAAAAATATCAAAGTGACACACGTAGAATAGTATTTTGGTGCAATTTTTTTAATGCAACCTATGATAGTTACCATAGCTTTCTCTGTTATGCCTAACATATATCACATGCACTTTGCACATTCACAGTCATATGTGATCAAACATCTGTGAAAGGTAGTTGTATAATGACCACAAGGACCAGAATCCATACTAAGTGAATGTTGAAACCAGGCAAATGATGTGTAGGTGGGGCAGACCATGGCAGTGGAGAGTCTCAAGGAGAACCACAGCTGCACTGCAAGACAGGCAGTCACTTTGATGCAACCTACATGAAAAAATATTAAATGGCACTTACTACAATATAAAAAACTTTATTAACAATTCATCATAAAAAAAACTTTTAGAACTGAAACATATGTCTTATCTATATCATTCATGGTTCATATGCATTTTTATCACTTGACAAATAACATTCAAGATTTAACTTTACAATATAGTATTCATGAATTAATTTTACGGACGTTTCGATCCAATTAGGACCTTTTTCAACAATGGATATTAATATTATGAGAAAATGTACAACACGATAATCTGCTGAGTATCATGAAATGTTAAGCATGTTTCTTCCACAGAGCCTGAATCCCAGGTGCAACGTGACTTTTGTGAAATTTAAGATGTACTGTGAAGTCCCCAATCTTATAGACCAGGATGAACAGAAGAAAAGCTACTGCCTGCAATCTATTGGCTGACATGTCTAACTATCACAGCCAAAAGAGGATGCTGTCATCAACAATAAAGATATTCAAGAGAAATGCAATTTTAAATAGACAATATTAGGTTTAATATTACATAGTCATTTTCTTAAAATACATAATTAACTAGAAGTAATAAAGGAGAACTGTAACCTTTGTGAAACAATAGGACATAATATGGATTATAATCCTTATCAAGAAAAAAATGATGGTTAAAGCACAATGTCTTTACAAATCCCTAGATATGTCAACAAAGAAGAGCAAGATACAACCTAATCATTATCCATTCAATGGTGTTGTGAGGAAAAAAATGTAATCTGCTGCAAACACTTACTGCTTATCATATTGTGCACTCAACAGATTTAATTAACTAGCGGGAGATATACTTGACAGCATATGGCATTTTTCTGTCTGGATGTCAGATGTTAAAAAACAGTACTTGTGATCCGAGTTAATCTGCAAATGAGCTTTGTGTATAGCTCCTGCTGTTACATGTCCATGAGTACAGGATACATGTGATCATTTCTGTAGTTTGTTTGCAAGATCTTTTTCTAATTCCAAAAGGAGGTGGCAATGGAGAAAAACTAGAGGACAGCATAACCAAATATTCTTCAAGATGCATAGATAGATTGGTGAAAGCATCATGAATAAATATTTGTGAAGGGACCCATACACTTCAGATTAAAGTTGGTGAAAACAGATGATTTCAACCAAAATGATCATTTGTTGGGTGAAACTTAAAAGTCATTGTATGAAAAGAAGTCAGTTGTGTTTGAATTTTTGGGTGAATAACCTTTCAGGAAAATATTGTTCATTCTTTGCCCATTGACAATGATCACATATAACTAGTGATGAGCGATTTTTATCGACAAAGTTGAAATCGGCATGGTTTTTATGTTGAACGGATTTTTTTCATCACAGCGATAATTTAGGTTTAAAAACCTGCGCATAATCTATTAATATCACGCCATTTTCGGCGCTCCCTGTCATTTTGGGCGGCCAGCCAAATCAGCTTACAGAATAGAGCAGGTGAGATGGTGTGTTCACGTCCATGACTGGGATTGTATGGTTGCGATTGGCTGGAAAAATCACATGACCCTCGTTTTACTTAGAACAGGGCCCTTCCGTCTGCCTCAATGTGGTGTCAGAGCGTCTCATAGGAAAAGGACGTGCGCTCTGGCCTCTTGTCCAAACAGCTCAGCGAAATTTGTTCCTATTTTTCACAGAGACAGCTAAAACTTTTAGCTGTGAACCTTAGAACTTAGGTAGATTAGAGATGTTCTGCAGATTTAGGTAGTTAGGGCTGAGAATTTTAAAAGGAGCCTCATAGCCCTATAAGGTCCGGGGTGAAGCGGGGGTGGAGAGGGGTTGGCAATAATAACCTTATTTATCCAAATACATTTCAGATATCGTGTTTTTTTTTCACTTTGGCGCAGGCCAGCTTTGTTTTGATAAGAGCCAACCTTGCAGTAAATTTCAATCCAACAATTTTGTAGTCACCACAGGTGTAGGGTAGGTGCCAAATACCGTAGTATTAATCCGTATACATTCCAGATAGGTGTTTTTTTTTTCACTTTTGTCAGTCAAGCTTTGTTGATAGAAGGTACCTTGCACTTATATTTGAATCCAGCGATAATTGAAGTACTCAGTCACCATACTATATTGTATAGGTGCCAAAAATACGCTTTTTATTATCCCAACATTTAATATAGGTGTTTTTTTTTCTTCACTATTTGGTCAGTCAAGGCTTTGTTGACAGAGGTACCTTGCGACTTAAATTTGAATCCAGGAATTTTGTAGTCACCACAGGTGTATTGATAGGTGCCAAAAATACCTTTTAATATCCGTGATATATTATCAGAGTACGGTGTTTTTTTCACTTTGGCGCAGGCCAGCTTTGTTGATAGAGCCACCTTGGCATTTAAAATTTGAAATCCCCAGCAATTTTGTAGTCACCACGGGTGTAATTGATACGAGCCAAAAATACCGATTTATTATTATCCGTATACATTTTTCAGATAGTGTTTTTTTTCACTTTGGTCAGTAGAAGAGGAGCTTTGTTGATATGAGGTACCTTGCACTTAAATTTGAATCAGCCAATTTTGTTTTGATTTTTATGGATTTGAGAATAGCTGTGAGTTTTGCCGTCTTTTTATAAAGATACTTTTCCCAAATTCTTTCCATACCTTCTCCAAATTTTTATCTTTCTGAACATGGAGCGAAATTCCCAGGTGGTAAGCGAGCAAAGAGGGGGTAGGATGGAGGTAGAGGTACGAGAGAAGGTTGCTCCTTCCAGTTGCTGGCGAACAACACGCATGCCAGCGGATCATCGTTGCAGGACCGTCAGTCCTTGTCATCGCTGGGGGTGGTCAGGGGCCCGTGTGAATCTCAGTGAACGAACAGAGTCGTCAATCTGTCTGTTCTTTTAAGTGGTTAATGCAACCGCCATCCAGCAGTCTTACCCCGCCTCAGTCCTCCCCCCCCCCCAGTCACGGCCACAAAATGACCGTCATCAGCATCAACAGCATCGTCCAACATGAACGAAGGCAGCCCTAATGTCAACTCGTGTACCCACCACTGTGGATAATCCATTTTTCTGAAGACCTCCTTAATGACAAAATGCGGTTGGGGGGTCAGAATGCATTTCCAAAGACCAAGAGGCCAAAGAGGAGGATTTTGTCTGCTCTGACGCCCAGTTACGATCGCCGATCAGAGAGTAGAAGAAGCCCGGTCAATCGGCAACGCCTTGTATGCCTCCTTGCTTGTAGCCCGCAGCTCCTGGATGCAGAAACGTTCAGGAACGACCCCAAGTCACCTGTGCTGATGATGATGATGAGATGATGATGATGACGACATGTGGGCGGTTCATCGTGGTCTTTTTTTCCGCAGAATTTGTGCTTGCGAGCGCTTCATCACTGGACGAGGAGGAGACCGATTGGGTAAGTATCAATACGGGTCCCTCCCCCTCAAAAACGGAGGGCGGTCGCCACAAGTCCGCTGATATGATTTCCGCCAGGCCCGGTCCAGCGGAAAGCCCGACCTTCTCGCTTATTAGCCGTCAAAAAGGTCCAGGAACCTCTCTAGCCTTGGCCTTCTTTGACCAAGCCCTCCTGAGTTCACCCAGGCGATGTCATATGACCTGCATTTGTCCGTAAACGCATAAGTAGAGGCAAGAATCTTAGGTGTTTTTAACCACCGGACCAACATGTCTAGTCACATGCAAGCGAATGCATGAGTTGAAATGGAGGCAACACTTGTCCAAAAAAGGGCCAGGTCCAAAACGCCGGGCTTCCACTCACTGTGCAACAGCCCTCTGTCCCCCCTCTCCTCCTCCTCCTCCTCCGCCAAAGCCCCCACCAAGCGTTCCTCAGCTGCAAAAGTCTCTCAGAGTCATGATCAGGGGATAAGCTCCGCTTCAGCCTCCACTGTCACCCCGAGTACCACCAGCAACCAGCAGAGACCCATCCTACCCTTCTCCTTTCCGCCAGTTGGAAGACCTGCACGCCGTACATCGGCAAGTCTAGCAGCCGGCCTTCTGTCTTCCAGGTTTTGGGAGCAGAAGAAACACTTGTAAACCCATACCATCCCAAAGCCAAAAGCCTGAATTCGGCTTGCCAGGCTTTTGGCCCTTTGGGAAAAAGTTCCCTTTTCCTCGGGTGGAATAATGGGGTTCCCCACACATGGCCTTCCTGCCCCCCCAAATACCAGATGCTGAGCAGCTTTTCTTTGCCAAAAAACCGTCCTCCCCGGGCCAGCCACGTGTCATCAAAAAATTAAAGGCCGTTTGTCTGCATTGTGTCCGAAAAGTCCATTCACCCCAACACGGACTAAAAACACGGCCAAGGCCGCATAATTATACAGCTCACGGGGTGAGGGGGGGATGTCTCTGGGGGGCGGTGGCTCTGGGCTCGGCGCACGCTCTTAAAAAACCTAAGGGATGGTGCAGGGTTTTTTCCCCCAAGGTCCTCGGGTGGCATTAGGCCCCAGAGAACCAGGCCGGTTGAAATTAAATCTGCTTGGAGACCGTCCACACACAGGTCAGAGCTGTGGAGGCTCTCCCAAAGACCGAGCGGGCTGGGTGAAAGAACCTTGTGCCGGCAAGGTGGTGTTTCGATAACGGGCGAAATCTGCTGGTCGCCCTTAAGAACGGGGGCTGGAGCACATCCCTTGCCCGGCAATGTCAGAAAACCCTTGTCGCCAGAAATTTTTCAAAAACTTCCGGGTCTGGACTGCCTGCTGAAGAAGGCTCGGTTGAGTTCGCATTCCGCCGTTCGCACCCGCTTCGTGCCTGGGGCGTTTGCGCCGTCGGCCTCCCCGTCAACCGTTCATTTATGACTGGGAACACGCTGGAATTCCCCCCCCACATGCTCAGCATTGTGGGAGCAGGGAAAGCCATTTACCAGACAAGTGACACATGGCCGACAAGCAGCGGTGCGGACCTCGGGGTTTGAACCACCGAGAGTGGAGGCAGGTGGAAAAACTCGCACCCTCCTTTCCTTTTTAAAACCACCAAAATGGTCAGTGCGGACAACCCTTGTCAGCATGACATTGTGGTGATTTTTTTTGGGAACGATGTTGGACACTCTGAAACAACAGGTCCGCCACGACGGGGAGGGACGGACCAAGCGACCGGCCCTTTTTTCCCCCGTCAATCCACAAGCCCACAGTTTCACAATTTCATCGGGCTTCTTAGGGAGTGGTTCGGGGTCCCGCTGTGCAAGGTGGCGCTCAGCTCCAGGGGGCATCATCTCAGGCAATCAGGGCTGTGTTGAAGCTTTCCGGAGGCAGCGGAGGAGGAGGGGAAGGTATTTCCAACACCATGTTACCCACGTCCCTGCCTTGGAAAGGGTTTTGGGGCGAATTTGAGGCGGAGGAGGAAAATGAGGAAGTCAGTTTGCTAGTGCCCCTGACCCAGAGGCTTGGGGAAAACAAGGGCCCCTCTCCCATGAGTCTTGGATGCTCCATTTCCTCCAACTGATCTCGCATTAAGGCCATCAAATAACAACAGTTACTGGGTGGCCACCCTCCGGATCCCCGGTCCCAAAACAAAACTAAAGCATTTCCCCCACCCCCCCAAAAAAAAAAGAGTAAAAAAAAAAAAAAAAGGAAAAAAATTGGAAAAAACCTTGCGATTGATCAACGGGGAGACATCTTTTTGGTCGTTTCTTTTTTCCCCAAAAATTTCACGGGGGGAGCAACATCGCGACTTTACACAGTAGAGTGCCAAGTGGGGCCTTACCGGCAGCAGCGGGCCCAAAGGGTGGCGGAACCCCAAATGGGTGCCTCTGGCAATCTTTGTTTACCCCCCTAAACCAACGCATCCCAAATACAGGGCACCTTTCCAAACACAGAGACCCTTTAAAGATAAAGGTGAAAGGGACTATCTGCATTCCCCAACCCCGGGTGTTTTTGAATGTGTTCCGGCCCCAAATGGGATTTGGGGGGTACCCAAAATTTACAAAGGCCCGAGGGGGCTCGTCACCCCCATAAGGTGTTGCCTCCCCGGGCACCCAAGCGTCATATCCGAGCGGACCTTCACCCACAGGGGGAAGGGGGGGTCTTACGACAAACGCACCCGGGTTTTCCACAAAAAAATTTTGGATCGTTTAAACTTTAAATAAAAAGATGAATCGGGAAATGGACTTGATGATGTTGGGGCCCCCCAATTTCCCGAGGTAATCATTGGGTTGCCGGCCCTATTCACATTTTTTTTTCAAACAGAAATGGTCCTCTTGAAAAATTTTTTTTTAAAATAAACTTTTCTTACTGCAATTTTTTATTTTTTTTTTCCCCTTTTTTAAATTCTCTTTTTGCTGTGAGGAAACTTTTTAAAAGCCCAAGCAAGGTTTCATGAAAAACACCGTATTCCATTTACCCCTTTTACCCTTAAAAATTTTTTTTCGAAATTGTAATGGTTTTAGGTCTTTGTGAGAGATACAGCTAAAAATTATGGTCCTTTGGAACAAAATGGGGTTTCCCTAAGTGGCATTTCCCCCTCAAAAATTTTTTAATAGTTGGGGGCGGGAAGTCATATTTAAAATTTTTTTGGGGTTCATGTACTTTTGAAAAACAGCTTTTATCAGGGTCCTTTGGAACAAAAATGTGGCTTCAAAGGGGGCCCTTTTCTCCCTCAAAAATTTTTAACAGTGGCTGAGAAGTTTTTTTTAAAATTTTTTTTTTGGGGTCATGTAGCTTGGAGATCCCGCAATAATCAGGGCCCCGGGAACAAAAAATTGGTTCAAAGTGGAAATTTCCCCCTCAAAATTTTAAAACATGGTGAGAAGTCTTTTTTAATAATTTTTTTGGGTCATCCCCTGTTTTGAAATGCAGCAAAAATACAGGCCTATTAAAAAAAAAAGGTTGTTCTAACAGACATTTGTTCTTAACAATTGAAAAAAATTTGGTAAAGGGGTCTGCTTTAAATTTTTGGGGGGGCTTTTTGCTTTGAAATGCAGCAATACTAAGGTTCCTATTCAAAAAAAATGTTGTTTCTAAAGATTTTTTTCCCTTCACAATTGTCCAAAGGGGGTTTCAAGGGTCATGCTGCCAAATTGGTAAAGGGCATCTTTGAATGGGGGCATTTTGCTGGGGCATGCAGCTATACTACGGGCCCCCCTATTCAAAAAAAAGTTGTTTCTAACAGAAATTTGTTCTTAAAAATTGTAAAAAGGGGGTTAAGGGTCATGTTTAAATTTTTTGGGGGGGGCCATTTTCCCTGTGAAGCAGCTATAAAGGTAAAAATTCTAAAAATAATTTTTTTCAAAACCGCCTTTTTGTTCTTCCCAAATTGTCAAGAGTGGCTAAAGGGGTTTGAGGGCTGTCGAAACAGGAATAGTAGGACACGAAAATGGACACATATTGAAAAATGACTTGTTTTTTGCAAGATCTTTAACATAGCTACAACCCCTTTGTATTGAACAAGGTTGGGGTTTCCCTCCTATTTTAAAAAAAGTTTTTTCTAGAATTAAACTACTAAAAAAATTGCATGTACAAAAAAAGCTTTTAAAAAATTCCCCTGAATTGTACAAGGGAGGTTTCAGGGAAAAATTAACCCCCCAAGTAAAGGTTTTTCAGGGGGGCATGGAGTATGGAGCAAGGACAGAGAACAAAGTACAAAAGACAATTTCCCCCAGCACGTTGATAAAATGAAAAAAAAAGAATGCCAAACAAAAAGGGGACCTGGGGGTTAAAAGGGCCGGGTTTAAACCCCCAGTATTTCCAAATGAAGCTCAATTTGGGCCGCACTATACGGGGGCAAGCGCTACCCAGGTCTTGACTGTGTACTGAGGAAGGCTGGAGTTCTCCACTTCCGCTTCCGCAAATCTGCTTCAGCCCCGACGTTTTGTTGCTGCGTTTATTCAAGGGGAAATTTTAAAAACCCGCGTGTTAATAGGAAAGAGGAATCCACCTGGGCTCTCACCGCCACCCACTGTAACTCCGGGGCCCCGGGGCATGGGGTGGCCCAGGACAGTTCTAGCAATTCCAGTTCAACTAAAATGGTGGTTGGGAAAAACTTTCCCTTTTTTTGGGACTTTTTAAAAGGGGGTCAAAACCCGGTTTTTTAAAGGTCCCTACGTGGCCCAGGAAAAGGGAAGTATAAGTCCATTTTTAACTAAAATGGGGGTTGAAAGGGTCCTTTTTTTTGGGACTTTTAAACTGGGGGTCAACAGGGTTTTTAAAGGGCATTCTGGGGGGTACAGGACAAATAAAAGTTAGTGCCCCGTTCAACTAAAATGGGCCCTTTAAAACTCCCTTTTTTCCCGGGACTTTTTTAAAACTGGGGGGCACCAATTTGGGGGTCATGGGGGCGTTTCCCGGACAGGGATAATTTCCAAAAAAGTCCAGTTAAGGGAACATGATGGTTTTAAATAAAACTGCCTCCCGCACTTTTTTAATTTGGGGGTGAAAGCAGGTTTTAAAGGGGGATGCTGTGGTAAAAAGGGATAGGAATGGCTGGGACTTTTTTTAACCTAAGTTGGGTTTTTTAAATGAAACATGTATCCATTGCTGTTTGGATGTTAAATTTTGCTTCCCAGCCCGTAAAGGGTTTTTAATAATGAAGGTTGGGTTTTTGCTCTCCCATAGACTTTAAAGCTAATCCTCATTTTCGAAGCTCACTATCGAAAAACCTTTTCGATATTCCCCACATCACTAAACGCTCGATTTCGATAGCACGCCCAAACGCTCAACACTAGTAATTTACTCAACATAGTTTAAAAAAAATGGATTAAATGCAAAGTTTAAAATAAGCCGGTAGTAAAGGGTTTTGGGTCTTGCCCCTTAAGTTTTTAAAAAATTTTATTTTTTTTTTTTTACTTTCTGTTTGTAAGTTTTGGGTAAACGCAAATATAATTTAGTGAAAAGGTTTTTACCTTTTTCTTTTAAATTTTTTTTTTTTCTCTTTTTCTTTATTTTTTTAAAAAGGTTTGGAAAATGATTTTGGATTGAATAAGGAAAACCCCTCACCATGGATTGTTTTTTTTTTTTTTTTTAATGGCAAAATTAAAAAAAAAAAAAAAAAATTAAAAAAAAAAAAAAAAATGAAGTGGGTTTTGCCCAATCCTTCTTTTTCCCTTTTTTAAATTTAAATTTTTTTATTAATTTTTATTTTTATTATTATTATTATTATTTTATTTTTTTATTTAATTTTTTAAAACAAAAGATTCATATAAAATCTATTTATGGGCCCCCAATTGGAAAAGTGGTTTTGCCTGCCCTTTGGGGTCTGCCCCTCCTAGACCTTATAAATTTTTTTATTTACGGGGGGGGTACTTTAAGGATAAACGAATCTTTTTCTGATTTGGGGAGGATTTTTGGGAAGTTCCCCTTTTTTTGAAGTTTAGGGTTATATGCCTTTTTTTGAAGGTTTTTTTATTTTCCCCCTTTTTTTCTTTTCCCCTCGTCCCAAAGAGAGGGTTTTTGTCCCTGTACGGGTTTTTTTTGGGGTTAAAATTCATTGACTCATTTATCTAAAGTTTTTTAAATGCAGCCTTGCCCATATAAGTTCTGCATGATTTTACGCTTTAAGGGAAAAAAGCAGACAAAAGCCCGGGGGCCTGCGCATTTCAGTACCTTTTAGATTTGTTTTTTTCCTTTTATTTAAGGGAGCCCTTTTTATAATGGTGCTGCACGTTTTTTCGCCCCCCCAATTTTTCGCATTGGGGCGCCAAAAAGGTTTTTGGGAAAAGGGAAGGGCCCAAAACATGTGAAGCCTTTTTTCCCTAACAAGGCAGTACCCGCGGGATGGACGCCGCTTTAGCTGATTGATTTTTTAAACTATGGGGATGGGTTTTTCAAAAAAAAAATTTTTTTCACATTTTTTTCATTTAATTTAAATTTACATATCAATGTTTTTTTTTTCTTTATGATTAAAAAATGTTTGGGGGTTCAAATTTTAATTTTTATATTTTTGGTGTATAACAAAAATCCACTAATTTTAAAGAAATTTTTAATTTTGTGATTTGTATGAAATATATTTTAAAAACCCATCACAATTTTTTACAAAAATTTTTCCTTTCCACTTTGCAGAAAAGCACCTTCAAAGTATGATGTTTCCACCCCCATGCCTCATGGTTGTGATGGTGTTCTTGTGGTTGTACTCATCTTTCTTCTTCCTACAAACACTTCAAGTGGAAAATTTTATACCAAAAAGTTCTTCTTTTGGTTTTTATCTGACCCTATGAACCCTTCCCCTCAATTTCCCCTTTTGGGGTCTCCAGTTGGTCATTAGTAAACTTTTAAATGGACCGGAAAAAAATTTTCCGGGAAAACAGGGGAAAATTTTGTCCCCCATGGGTTTTTTAAACCATGGCGGGTTTTTGTTTACTAAATTTTAATCTTTGAGACTGTTTTTCCAGCTCTATTCAGGTCATTAACCAAGTCCTCCCATGTTCTGGACTGGGCTGATTCCTGACCTTTCTCAGAATTATCCTTACCTCACAAGGCGAGATCTTGCATGGAGTCCCAGACCAAGGAAGATTGACAAACATCTTGTGTTTCTTCCATTTTCCAATAATGGAGCCAATAGTTGTTTCCTTCTCACCAAGCTGTTTGCCTATTGTCCTGTAGCCCATCCCAACTTTGTGCAGGTCTACAATTTTGTCACTGGTATTCTAAGACAGCTCTTTGGTCTTGGGCATGTTGGAGAGGTTGGAGTGTGATTGATTGAGTGTGTAGACAGGTGTCTTTTATACAGGTAGTGAGTTCAAACAAGTGCAATTAATAAAGGTAATGAGTGCAGCGTAAGAGGGCTTCTTAAATAAAACTTTCAGGTCTGTGAGAGCCAGCATTCTTGCTGGTTGATAAATGATGAAATACTTATTTCATGCAATAAAATGCAAATTCATTATTTATAAAATCATACAATGTGATTTTCGGGATTTTTCTTTAGATTCTGCCTTGTCTCTCACAGTTGAAGTGCACCTACGATACAAATTACAGACCTCTGCATTCTTTGTAGGTTGGAAAACTTGCAAAATAGCTAGTACTTCAAATACTTATTTTCTTCACTGTATATATTTACAGAACCAACATGTTCCACGTTTATGGATACCTTGGAGGATAGCCCTCTCTAACCAATTATTATGAACTTTTCTTAAGTGTCCATTAACTAATTCATCCCTAAGGTAGGGATCTTTCCTAAATGAAATGATGGGTGGTTTACATCTCTTGTCTTTTAATGTATCATCATCCTGTAAAAGATATCAATATTTTCTTATAGTCAGTTTAATATAGTCTGCTAGTGGGTTAATCTTTTATGTTTATGTTTTCCACTCACTAGACTATCTCTGTTCCTTCCTGCAGCTTTACTAAAGACATCAGATATCACTTTTTTATTACATTCCCTATCACATCTACTCATCAAATCAATGGGCTAATCTAGAAATCCCCAATACTTACTTTTGTTCCTCCTTAGAGGGGTTTTGCCACAATCTCATTTCATACCTCCTGTGTCAAGCTCTTCAGCTCTGTGTGCTCAGAAGGAGGCGTGTGTGATTTGTTTGAATTGCATGTCATGTGACCCAGCAGAATGACATCACCATGCCTTTCCTCTCTGTAGTCAAAGAAAGGTCTGTTTATGTAAAGCATTGTGAGTAGCTGAGAGGTAAAGTATCTTCCTCCAGGCACAAGGGTCCTAGGTCAAGTCCCTGCAGGACTTTTTTCTCTTTCTCAATGCACATACCTAATTGAGGTTTCTTTTTTATCTATGTGCACTGTTTGACTAATTACTAAGGAGTACAGATGACAGGAGTAGAGTGACAGCACCTGGGGCTTGAACACTCAGTAGGCCCGAAGGAGGGGGGTGATGTCTGAGCAGTTTGAGGAGCCAGGTCATATCCCTGGAGAAGATCTGTAAACAATGGATCACTAAAGGGGCAGCTAAAACAAAAATGGTATAAATTTTTAATAATAATGAATGGTGAAAAGTTGTTATTCATTTGCAGCTTCCCCCATCAATTTTACTTTGTGGCAAAACCCCTTTAACCGAACAAATTGGCCATAGGTAGAACCTTGAAACAGGGGCAGATGTAAGCTATCATTATGCAAAATTGCATTAGTGGCAGTGGGCCCTTTGAAGGCAATTCCAACTTCTATTTTTAATTTACATCCATTAATACTATTTCTAAATGTAAATTGAATTAAATGCATCTATAAAATGTGACCATTCTGAACTATTTCCCCAATTATTAGTATTATAAAAGTATTTCTCAAAAGTGGGGGCAACAGGTGCCCCCATTGCCATCCCAATCACTATACAAACCATTACTCTATTAAACAAATTGCATTATAGTTAAAATGAATCGCAATGTTTAACAAATTAAGTCAACATTCAGATCTATTTAAAAAGGTTTCTAATTGCAAAAAAGCCAAACCCCATACCGTATTTTTGCGTATAGACTAACAACATCAATTGTCGAAAGTGTATAAGTGGAGAGAACTTCCATGCCAGATTTTATAAAAATGTTTTGATCCATCAGATATGAAAGGATATTTAATAGCAAAGGGCATAAATATCAGTCCAGATACTATAACAGCGGTCCCGGCTAGATACAGTGGGGCGACCCAGTGGCTTATCAACCGATCTGTGTGTTTTCAGAGGAAAATACAAATTATGTTTTAGTGTTGTCTAAATGGGGAATTTTAAATTTATTTGGGAAAAAAAATTTTTTAAAATCGTACGTACTAAAAGGCTCCAAAGGATTGCGGTGTTTAACCCCTTCCCGCCGGAGCCATTTTGGTCCTACAACCCCCATTTTTAAAAATTGTCATGGTCCCTTTAGTGAGAAAAACTTTTGACACTTTAACCTACCATGTGATTCAAAATTTTTTTCTCGTGACCATTGTCTTTTAAGATAAAAAAAAATTTTTGGTCCAAAAATGCTTGTTTTTTTTGTGAAAATTTAAAAAATCGTGAAAATTTGAAAAATTTAAAAATTTAAATTAAAAATTTTTGCATGTAAGACCGAAAATTTTCCCCCTCAAAATAGTTTATAATGCATTTACCCTATTTCTGTGTTTTGGCCCAATTTTTTTAATGTATTTTTTTTTTTAAAAGAATTAGGGGGAGAAATTTATAGTAATTTTCAAATTTTCAACAAAAATTTGCAAGACACATTTTTTAGGGGCCAATCCATTTTAACGGGGCTTTTATTTACCTGTATTTAGATACCCCCTAATGACCTCACAAGAAAAACCCCTTTAAAAATTTAAAAGATTTAGGGGAAATTTATTAACCCCTTAGGGTTTTACAAAAAAAAAGCAAAAAAAGTGAAGTTTTAAAATGTTTTTTTTTTTTGCAGATTTAATTTTTTTTGCATTTTTACAAAGAATACGGAAAAATTCAGGGGAAAGAAATTTAAAATTTATTTTCCCCCAATTCCCCGCCCCTTTTCAGAGATATCCCTAGTGGCCCCCTGCATTTTTGGCTCAACCCAAGCCCCCCCAATAGGGGGCACCCATGGACTTGGGGGTTCATTTTCATTCGATTTTTTTGGGGGGGTTTCATTTGCGGAAACCCCAAGGTGCTAAAAATTAAAAACTCCCCCAAAAATACCCCAAAATTGGAAAAACAACCCCCCTTTAAAGGTATACCAGGTTTTGAGCAAACGACCCCCCAAAGGTTTTTTTCACAAAAAATTTTTTGGTTTGGGGGAAAATTTAAAAAACATTTTTTTTCCAATAATCTCAATTTT
>JAODAL010053569.1:0-25201 GCA_025379985.1 Phyllomedusa bahiana
AAATCGCTGTAAAAAAAATCATTTTCTTCAGTAAGAGTTATCAAAAATTCACCCGCAGCAGAAACCTTTCCCCCTAAAACATACAGTGGGGAGCTCCCAGCGTCGCCCCGGACTTTTTATAGTGGGGTTGAGTCACAAAACCCCCGCCGGTCTTGTTTGGGCTTCATCTCGCACATTAAAGCGGGCAAGCCCTCCTTCCCCCAGAGTTTTTTTCCCCCAAAAAGGGGAATTTTCTCGAAACCATTTTATCAATGAAAAGCACGCTTCGTTCACCCGAATTTCCCCCCAAATTTTTCGATTTCTTTCCAAACCCGGGTTTTTTCCAAAATTAAAAACGAATTCCACTTTGTTAAACGTTTCCCCCCCTTTTTCCAAATTAGCCTTGGCAGCTGCTGCCTGACACTGGCTGCTACAGTTAAGTTTACTGTCCCCAGGATTCCAAAGTCCTTCTCCATGCACTTTTACCCAGTTTTTTTCCCCATTTTGCATGAAAATTTTGAAAATGGATTTTTCCCCCCCATGTGCAAACCTTGCATTTATCATTTTTTAAAACCTCATCGCCCTTCTCTCCCCAAGGCCCCAAAAACCAAACCAAACCCTTTGTTTTAAACCCACATTATCCTCAAATTGTGTGGTTTCCCTTTTCAAGAGTTTAGAATCATCGCAAATTTCCCAATATTCTACTGTGCAACCCCTTTGGGAAGACCCAATTAAATGAAAAAAAAAAGGGATGGGGCCCAGTCCTGACCCGTGGTACCCCACTAGAAACCCAGGGACCCATTTCTGAGAATGTACCGTTAAAAAACCACCCTTTGTTTCCTATCATTGACCCTATTTGGGTTTTCCCCACTTGCACACTTTAAAGGCGGAAGAATATAAAAATTAACCCAACCTTTTTAAACCAAAAACCAAAAGGGGGGAACATCAAAGGCAAAATATCAGAATAAAAAAAAAAAAAGTCCCTCTTCGGGAAAGTCTTTGAGTTTGAACAATAAACACAGGGGGTGACTTGTATGCTTCATAATAGTGAGATCACAGACATCCATGCAAGCACTATGTGACATGCGTGACACAGTAGTGATGATCGAACCATTCGATGAAAGCTAAGTTTGAGTCGAACATCTCGATTTTCTCGAACCAAACCGAACATTTTACTGTTCGTTCGAGTAAATGTTAGAGTTCGCAAAGCCTTGGCACGTCATTTTAAAAAGTTTTTTAGTGCCTTTCTGCCTTTTTGGGGGCCATCCAATCAGTGAAGGGAAAAAAAAGAGAAATAAAAAAAAAAAAGTCATCGCTGAGGTTTTTAGGGGTCTCATTGGCTGCTAAAATCACAAAGATCCCTTTTTTATATTTACTTCAATTTACTGCGTTCCGAATGCCAATTTTAAACTAAATCTCTGTACTATATTTTAAAAAATGGTTTTAAAAATGGGAAAATTATTCTGCGGGAGAAAAGTTCATCTTGGCAGTTTTTGGGGGGTTTAGTAATTGTATAACACCCATTTTCCAAAACTCCCCTACAAAGAAAATATAAAAATTTAAAAAGTGCTTGGGTTTGGGGAAAATTTACTGCGGGAAAAAGTTCTTTTTTGGCAGTTTTGGCCGTGAAATACCTTTCAAATATACCATGTGTTATTGTCAAACAGATATATATCCAGAAAGTAGAGTTCTCTCTGTTGCTAAATCTTACTCAATGCCAAAAAGTGTAATTTTGCCAGATTTTAAGTCCACATAATACTGAAATATACCAGTGTGTAATTGTGATCCACATATGTATATATATATATTAATATATATATATAAATATATATATATATATATATATATACTAATTCTATCATTTTTTATATATACAATTTTTTTACATCTGTGCTACACGCAGAGTTATAATATTTAGCTTTTAAACATGGAGAGAACTAGAGATGGTAAGCGAGCAAGAAGGGGCATAGGAAGTGGAGATAGATGTATGAGACAAGGCACTCCTTCCAGTGCTCCGGACAACAGACAAGTGAGTACATCATCAGTCGCAGGACCGTCAGGCCTGTCAACGCTTGCTCAGTTCCCTGTGCATCTCATTACTGAACAGCGTCGCCAATCTGTTCTTCAGTGGTCATCAGACCCTGCATCCATCGGTTTTACCTCCTCTTCCTCTCAGTCATGGCCACAAATGTCATCATCATCATTATCATCAGTCCAACCTGAAGCAAACAGGGGCCGAATGTCACAACCCAATATACAGAACACTCCAAATAATCCATATTCTGAAGAGCTCTTTAATCACACAATGCGGTTTGGGTCAGAAGGCATTTCAAAAGATCAAGAGGCCAAAAAGGATGATTTTATCTGCTCTGACGTCCAATCGCTGGGCGAGGAGAAGGAAGCTGGTCTGTCGGCAGAAATACCAAGCGGTCAAAAATACAGCTTGAGGTTGTAGACTGTCAGGAAGAGGAAGTCACCTGTGATGATGATGACATTGTGGATCCAATGTGGTCTTTTGAGCAGCAGCTGGTGAGCGCATCATCAGTGGAGGAGGAGGATGATGAGGTAGTGTCAGCGCGGGCCTCAGAAAGGGAGAGGGTGCTCGCACAAGTCTGCTGACATTACTCCATGGTAAGTGGTGGCAGCGGGAACACCGGTACTAGGTTTTCACAGTTGAAGAAGTCCATGACCTGTGAAGCCTGGGGCTTTTTTGATCAAGCCTCAGATTGACCGATTGATGTCATATGCTGGATTTGCCGTCAACGCGTCAGTAGAGAAAAAAATGAAGCGTTTAAAGGGGTTTTGCCACCATGTAAAGTCGACGTGGGATGCTTAGAAATCATAAGTTTGGCACTGTCCTAATTGCATGTCATTAAAAAAAGTGTAAGGTGCCACAGCTGCAGCCTTCGCTACCTTATCAGTGTGTACGGCTGGTTGTCATTTGAGCTGACCTGTTCTAAGCCTCCTGCCTGTCTGGCCGCGCTTGCGTGGTTCATTACTCTTCCTCTGAAGCCCCCTTGGGAACGAGCACGTCCTGACACACGGCCTGACATGCGCAGTAGCTCCCCTCCAGGCCAGGACAGTCTGTCGACTCTTCACTTCCCCACTCCTTCCTGCTCGCACAGAATCTTCACGGACTGTGCTTGGGGGATGTGCTGGTTGTTCTCCAGATTCTCCAGATTCTTAGCCACACTCCCTTACTCCATGTCTACATTTTTCTATGTTCTAGTTCCTTGCTCCGTTCCCTTACTCCTTGTCTACGTTTCTCTATATTCTGGGTCTTTGTCCCGCTCCCTGCCTCCCTGCTTTTAGTTATGTAGCTCTCAGATGCCGGCAGGAGCGTGCACGACTCGCAGCGCGATGACGTCACTAAGTGCTGTCTGGAGGGCGGGTTTTTTTAAACTACCCAAGCAGAGAATGCCCCGATCTCAAGACCCAGAGGACCAGCGGCAGCGTGTGAGGTAGGGAACAGCCGTCTTGGCAAAACCCCTTTAAGCACCACGAGCATGAACAGGCACATGCATGGAAAGCATGAATTGCTGTGGCAGAGTCACTTGGATAAAAAAGGCCACACAGGGCGAACCACAGGGACATCTTCTGCCTCCTCCTCCACCACTTCCAAGCTCAAACAGTCCTCTGCTGCCAATGTGCCGAAGCAGCATGAGCAAGCACCATCCCCAGTCCCAGACACTGTCTGCCGATTCCTACCACCAGCACCACAGCCTACACCTTCCACAAGTCTGACCTGCACGCCATACAGCAGCCATTCCGGCAGCCAGCCTTTTGAGTAGCAGGTGTGGGAGCATAAGAAATGCTTTCATCCCAACAATTCCAAAGCCAAAAGCCTGAATGTCAGCATTGCCAGGTTGTTGGCCTTGGAAATGTTGCCTTTTCGCCAGATGGACACAGATGGGTTCCACCACGTCATGGCCCTGGCATGCCCCCAATATCCAATGCTGAGCAGGCATTTTTTTACCAGAAAAGCTGTCCCTGCCCTGGCCCGTCACGTTGCAGAAAAGATCTTCAGCGCGTTGGCTGCATCTGTGTCCACCAAAGTCCCTCTCACTACAGACACATGGACTAGTAAGCATGGTCAAGGGTGTTACATCTCACTGACTGGTGGATGACAGTGCCTCTGGTGATGGGTCTCAGCCGACACTCTTCAACAGTGCTGGGACTGTGTAGAGTCCAGATCCCCAACCTTGACAGGTAGCAAGAGAAACCAGGCCATTCTCAATTGAATTTGTCTTGAAGACCATCAACACACAGGTCCAGAGCTGTGGATGGCTCTGCGCACTCCGACTGACCAGTGGCTGAGTGCTAAGAAACTGGTGCACGGCAAGGTGGTGTGCGACAACGGGAGCAATCTCCTTGCTGCACTTAAGATCGATAGATTTACGCACATCCCTTGCCTGGCACACGTCATGAACCTGGTTGTGCAAAAATATCTCAAGTGCTACCTGGTTCTTGACTGTCTGCTGCGGAAGGCTTGAGGTCTTAGCAAACACTTCCGGTGTTCGCAGCCTGCTTCGGCACGACTGGCAGTATTGCGCCGTGATCTGGGCCTTCCCGTCAACCGTCTGATACGCGATGTGGCAACACACTGGAATTCCACCCTCCACATGCTCCAACAACTGTGGCAGCAGTGTAATGCCATTATTCAGTATGAAATGTCGCATGGCCTGACGAGCAGTGGTACAGATCTTGGGGTGTTGACCCATAGAGAGTGGAGACAGGTGAAGGATCTCTGCACCATTCTTGGCAGTTTTGAAAAGGCCACCAAAATGGTCATTCGGGATGAAGCCCTTGTCAGCATGACCATTCTTGCTATATTTTTACTGGAACAAGCATTAGGCACTCTGCGGCAGCAGGTCCTAGCAGTGGAGGAGGAGGGGGACAAAAAGCCTTACTCGCCGGAGGATTTAAAAGGCCCGACTGTTTTGCAATTCTTTAGGTCTTCTTTAGACAGTGATTCTAGGTCGAGGGTGAATGCAAGACGGCAGTTCAGCTCACAGAGTAGAGCGCATGAGGCTAACCAGGGCTCTGGTGACGGTCAGGATCAGGAAGTGGAGGAGGATGATGAGGCAAGGGTTTATCCTGCCCAGCAGCCAGGGTTTTCTTGGAAAGCAAATTCAGCACAGCTGGCAGGCTGATAACTGACAAACGTATCCGTCTTTCCCCTGATAATGTGGATCGTTTTACATTTATAAAAATGAATCAAGAGTGGATCTCTGACCATTTTATTGCCCTGGTTGCCGATGTCATTGTTAGTAAACTTTAGCACGTCTTCTTGACAATGTGAAATACTCATCTAAACTACACTACATCTCATGTCCGTAGTTCCTGTGCCTGCTGCTTCTACAAATTTAATTCTACTGCTGCCAACAGCTAGATTTACAAGTCTTACGGCTGAATTTATTTTGAAATAGACACCTGTATGACCTTGATGTGCACTGCATACACCTCTTACTCCTCCTCCTTGTAGCCCTCCAAATCTTTATTTGTTAAATGCCTCCACCTGTACTACCACCAGATGTACTAAGTCCTGTTATCCTGAACCTCGAGGTCTCCCATTGGCATGTTCTTGCTGCCACCAATGGTACTGCTGTCTAATCTTCTTGAACCGGAACCTCACTGTTCCCCATTGCCATGTTCTTGCTGCCACCAATGGTACTTTTGTCTAATCTAGTCAAACTGGAACCCTCATGTTCCCCATTGGCATGTTCTCGCTGTCACCAATGGTACTGCAGCCTAATCTTGTCAAACCGGAACCTCAATGTTCCTCATTGGCATGTTCTCACTGCCACCAATGGATCTGCAATCTAATCTAGTCGAACTGGAACCTTCATGTTACCCATTGGCATGCTCTCGCTGTCACCAATGGTACTGCCGTCTAATCTAGTCGAACTGGAACCTTCATGTTACCCATTGGCATGTTTTCGCTGCCACCAATGGTACTGCCATCTAATCTAGTCCAGCCTACAGAGACGCAAGTTCAAGTTCTTGGGCCCTAGTGAAATAAGTGAAATGGGGCTCCTGCCAGTTACTATGTGCCAATTCCAATGCAGGTGTTTTCTTATGTGTCAAAGGGGCTTTTGGGCCCCCTCAGAATGTAGGGCCCCATAGCAGCTGCTACCGCTGCACCTCCTATAGCTACGCCACTGCTTGCAAGCTGTCCTCATCTTTACAGTTAGCAATGGAAAGGAATGAAGTATTTTAGCCTCTCAAATTGTTATATTTACAAGTCTTATGGCTGAATTTATTTTGAAATAGACACCTGTATGACCTTGATGTGCACTGCATACACCTCTTACTCCTCCTCCTTGTAGCCCTCCAAATCTTTATTTTTTAAATGCCTCCCCCTGTACTACCACAAGATGTACTAAGTCTTGTTATCCTGAACCTTGATGTCTCCCATTGGCATGTGCTTGCTGCTACCAATGGTACTGCCGTCTAATCTTTTTTAACCGGAACTTCGCTGTTCCTCATTGCCATGTTCTCGCTGCCACCAATGTTACTGCCGTCTAATCTTGTTTAACCGGAAACTCCATGTTCCTCATTGGCATGTTCTCGCTGCCACCAATGCTACTTCCATCTAATCTAGTCGAACTGGAACCTTCATGACTCGAACTTGAACATTTTACTGTTTGCTCATCTTTATACACAAGTCTGAAATGGTGGCCCAAAAAAGGTGAAGAAGCCTCAACTTCAATATCATCATAAGAAGCGTCTGCTCGGGTTTACAAAAAAGTATGAAAAGTGGACAGTAGAGGTTTGGAAACAGTTAATTTGAAGTGTTGAGATGTAAAACAATAGACTGGGCTCTGATGGATGCAAATGGGTCTGGAAGAATCAAGCCAAAAGGGGGATAATGGATAGGGAAATTGAAAGAACTGTCAAGTTCAGTGGAGGAAGTCTGATTATATTGGGTTATTTCACAGCCAAAGAATAATCGACAGGATCAGTGTTGGTCTAAATGTTGAGCTATATGTGAGTATCCTACAAGATGAGTTACTTTGTACACTCATGTACTATGGGTATGAAAAAGACGACATAGGGCCACATGTATGAAAACTGTCTAGGTCTAAGACTTTCTTTGTTGCCCATAGCAACCAATCAGAGTTCCCCTTTCATTCCATATAGAACTATGAAAAAATGAAACTGGGGGTCTGATTGGTTGCAGTTTTCATACATGTCCCCCATAGTGTTCCAGCATGACAACAACCTGAAGCATATGTCAAAACTGACAATGAAGCAGAGTTGCTGGATTGACCCCCACAGTTCCCAGACCTCAACCCAATTTTTTGTTTTTTTTTAGCCCTAAGAATGTGCAACTAACACCAAAATGCACAAAAAAAAAAGTGCAACACGAGTGCCACACAAAAACAGTACATCAGGATACGGTCTATCGCAGACCCATACTAAAAAGTAATGGGTCCCCCATATACCTGGAACAGAAGAGTATCCCTGCCGGGCCAGAAGGCACCTGCACAGGGATAAACGGTACATATTCCCTTCTGCCGAAGCAGAGAGGGAATAAAATGCTTCCCCACCGAGCCAGAAGGCATCTGCATGGGGTCGCACAAACGGTCCTACTGCCAAAGCAGATCGGACCTACGAACGCACTTTGCATCGGAATGGCCTGCCACACCAAACCTCAACCAAGCGCAGTCCAGGTCGCCGACTCTGAAGAGTGGCTGGCGGTCCCACTGCCGAAGCAGATGGAACCTACAAGCTTGCACATTGGCGTCAGAATGGCCTGCCACACCAAACTTCGACCAAGTGCTCACCTGGTGGCCGACTCCGAAGAGTTCCAGGGTTTGCAGGGGAGAAAGGAACCTGATGGCCACACATTCTACCCCTAGACCTCGGAGGGGTCCCAAAAGGGTACCGCATCCCAAAATCCAAAAACACAAATAGTGACAAACGAAAACACGTGACATGAAAAATAAATAAAGTGAATGTGTGCAGTGGATACTGCCTGGACATCCGGCCAGAAATTATAAAAATTTCCCTATCTCCTAGCCAGAAGGCCGGGGAATAAGGACGTGTGCTTTCAAGGACAGTGAAAGTTAAAGTGCCGTGCAAATGTGCCAAAACTCAAGTGGGGTCCCATACCCAGTGAGTTAAGGCACCCCAGGGTCGTCAATCCTGGGGCACATCACACTTAGGGCTTCATAGTCCCCTCAAACCTACATGGCTTCGATCCTGAGGGGGGGGAGTCACCTACAGCTGCTGTCTTCCAAGCAACTGCGTACACCCCGTCCCCAGACCTCAACCCAATGGAACACTTGTGGGTAGAGTTGAAGAAAAAGTTGTTTTCGTACCCAAGTGAGTCGACCAGCATGCACCAAGATTGGGGACATGTAGAAGTGACCTGGGATCAGATTTTGGTCCAGCCATGAAACAATCTGATCAGGAGCATGCCCAGAAGGATTCAGGCAGTGTTGAAAACCCAAGGTAGATTTTCAAAATACTAACAAAATAATAAAACATGAACTTGTAGTAACAATGCAATTGCATGGCAAGAATCTGCATAGCCACGCATATGCTAAATAGTTGCAAGTCAAATTGATGTATTAGATAGTCAAGATAAAATGATGGTAGTCTCACATTCCAAGCTGTAGTGGATGGTGAGACATGGACCCTGTAAGCCAAAAGTTCAAAACGTTGTTAACCTTTTCCTTGGCACTATAATTAGGATTACAAAAATTATTTATATTTGCCAAATGCCAGAATAATGAGAGAGAGATTTTTTAAATTAATTTTTATTACTTTCTGCAAAGTCAAAAGTTTACATACATTTCATTAGTATTTTGTAGCATTGTCCTTAAACTGTATGACTTGGGTCAAACATTTTGGATATCCTTCCACAAGCTTCTCACAATAGTTGGTAGGAATTTTGTCCCATTCCTCCTGACAGAACTGATATAACTGAGCAATGTTTGTAGGTAGCCTTGCGCAGCTGCCTATTGCGGTTTGCCCATACATTTTAAATATCATTCAGATCATGGTTTTGTGATGGCCACTCCAAAACATTGACTTGGTTATCCTTAAGTCATTTTGTAATCAGTTTGGAAGTATGCTTCGGATCATTGTCCATTTGGAAGACACATTTCCACCCAGCCTTAAACTTCCTGGCTGATGTCTTGAGATGTTGCTTCAGTATTGCTACATAATCTTCTTTCCTCATGATGTCATCTATTTGTGAAGTGCACCAGTCCCTCCTGCATCAAAACAACCCCACAAAATGTTGCTGCCACCCTCGTGTTTCACAGTTGGCATGGTGTTCTTAGGCTTCCAAGCTTCTCCCTTTTTCCTCCAAACATAACGATGGTCATTATAGCCAAACAGTTCAATTTTAATTTTGTGAGACCACAGGACATGCCTCTAAAAATTACGGTCTTTGTTCCTGTGTGCATGTGCAAACATTAATCTGGCTTTATGTTTCTTTTGGAGTAATGGCTTCTTCCTGATAGAGTGGCCTTTCAGCCTGTGTTGATAAAGTACTCGTTTCACTGTGGAAAATGACACAATCTTACTAACTCCGCCATCATCTTCACAAGGTCTTTTGCTTTTGTTCTTGGGTTGATATGCACATGTCAGACCAAAGCACGTTCATCTCTGAGACACAGAACCTGTCCCCTTCCTGAGTGGTAGGATGGCTGGCCATTCCCATCTTGTTTGTACTTGCGTATAATTGTTTGTACAGATAATTGAGACAACATCAGGTATCTGGAAATTGCACCCAAAGGTGATCCAGACTTGTGCAAGTCCACAGTTCTCTTCCTAAAATCTTGGCTGACTTCTTTAGACTTTCCCATGATGTTACACACAGAAGAAGCGTGTTTCTGGTGTGTATAAAAAATACATACATCCATAGGTGTGTCCGTAATTAATTCAGATGTTGCCAATAAATCAGAAGCTTCCAAAGATATGACATCATCATATGGACTGTCCCAAATTGTTTAAAGGCATAGTAAACCTAGTGTATGTAAACTTTTGACTTTTGACTGGCATTTGGCAAATATAAATCATTTTGGTAATCCTAATTTACCTAAAACGGATAAAGTTTAGTCTAATTACATGTCAGATAGTGAGAAAAACATGCATCATGGTGATTTCTAAGAGAACCCTGTGTATTATAGTTAATTTTTGGGGTGCAGTGTGTAATTTCATTTCTGGTGAATGGTGTTCAATATAATTAATATTTGGGGTACAGCATGTGGCATAATTCATTTCTAGGGGCAGAGTATGTAATGGAATTTATTTCTGAGGGTGCAATGTGATCAGGTGCTTTTATCTTCTACCTCTATTTTCCTCCTATTGCGTGTATTACTTATTTAGGGGAGTACAGACAGTCCCCGGTTTACAACATGGTTAGGAAATGTAGGTTTATTCTCACCGTAAGTTGAATTTGTCTGTAAATTGGAACAGGTTTATATAGTACTTGTGTGGTGTGGAATACTGGCACTTGCAGTTCCACAGCTACAAATGCCAGCATTTCACGCCACACATGAACTAATTGTATTGGAGCTAATTAGTACATCTTTAACATGTGTTGCACTGGCATGCTGGCACTTGTCCCACAGCAGCTAGTAGCCATGAAACTACTAGTGCCAGCATTCCAGTAATGCTGGCAGAGGTAGCGTAGAGGGTGGAAGGGTCCGGTACATAGAAAGTCACTGGCAAGATGGGGAACAGCACCACTGCAAGGGAAGTGGGGGTGCTGGGCATAGACGGGGGGCAGCAGTGGAAATGGCTGTACAGAGGGGTAACAGAAACCCACAGTCTAGGGGGTGACAGTAGACATACATTTACTAGAATGGGTGGAGGAGAGGCCCCCTGGGCATCACTGCATGACCTTGCTCTTCAATGACTAGCACAGTGTCTCCACACTACATATCCGACCGGCTCCATCACTGGGAAGCACTTTAGGGGGACCCAGAAGTAAAGTCCCAGTCACAGATTCCTTGTCATGTCAAATCGAACCACCTGTTAATGTGAACAGTGACAGGTGGAAGCACAATTTCCACGCCTTCTTTTTATTCATGAGGAAAAGTCTCTAGAGGTGAAAGGTCCCTCCCACTCCTTGCATCCTGGCTGCTGATTGACTGCTTGACTTTAAATGTGACTGTGTATCAATCTGTTAGGTGAGGGCTGCATGTGGGTGCGGAGTCTCCATCCTGAACTCTCGCTAGTACTGTACTTATGTCACCTGACGGGGGACTGCCGCACATACTAGGAGCTGCATCCTCCTTCACATCAGCATGATCAGGCCTTCTGGCAGCTGTACACATTACAGTCATGGGACGTGCCGAGTACACTGTGGCCAAGTGTCTGAACCTTGAGAGGAACATCGATGAGTGCTATCAACGTTGCAAGTCCTTGGGCGCAGCATCGGTGGCATCACGACGTGCGACATACCTGTGCGATGGGTTGTGACTAGAGATGGGCGAATCGATTCTAACGAAGTGGAATTCGTTTAGAATTTCAGGAAAACCGGTTCGGAACGAAGTCGAACTTTGGGGTACTTCGGGTGAACGAAGTGTGCTTTTGATTGATAAAATGGGCTTCGAGCACCATGGCGCTACAGGGCAAAGCACTCTGGGAGAAGAAGGGCATAGCCTGCATGACAGTGCAGAGGTGAACCCAATCAAGACCGCGGGATTCCTGACTCACCGGGGCTATAAAGTCCGGCGCGACGCCGGAGCCACACTCCCCTCACGTTCCAATAGGGGAAGGGGCGCCGCGGCGAACTCTTACAAGAATTGATTTTTTTTACAGCGATTTTTGTGGGGTGTCTCACTTGTCTCAAGACTGTTCTCTAATTTCAAATTTCAATTTTTTGGGGGATTGGATTGAAATCCAGTGTCGTCCATGCACGCAATACATTCAATATCCAATGGGGTCTAAGCCATTTTTTGTTGTATTTATTTAAAGAAACACGTTTTTTACAATAAAAAACCACTTTTATTTTTTGGGTGCTCAATTCTATTGCCAATTAATCCAGGGGAATTAAGCGTGTTTTTTCTGGGGTGCGACCCCAAAAACCGTCTTTCAACGCCAAAATATATAAATTTTTTACCCGTACCCCAATTTACAAGCAAAAGGGAAATACAAATGTATCTCTTGTTGTGTGGCGTAAAAACACCAATTTTTAAAAAACCCTACAAAGCTACATTTTGCCTCAAATTTTGGGGCAATTTTTCACCAGGGGGTTTAATTTTTAAATGTTTTTTGCTGGTGTCTGACCCCCAAAAAACCTCTTTTTTTCAACGCCAAAAAATATAAATTTTTCCGTAGCCAAAATTTACAAGCAAAGGTTAATTTTCAACTGTTTTCTTTTTTGTGTGGGTTGAAAACACGCAATTGTAACACGCAAAAAAGCTACTATTTTGGGGGGGCTCAAAACTTTGGCCAATTTCCCTCCAGGGGTTAATTAAAACTTTTTTTTCTGGTTGGGGCTGGGCCCCAAGAAACCGTCTTTTTTAACCCAAAAAAATTAAAATTTTTTCCGGGGAAAACCCTAATTTTTACAAGGGAAAGGGTTTAAATTAAAAACGTAAACTCTTTTTGTGTGGCTTTGAAAACACGCAAATTTGGAACACCCGCTACAAACTTCAAAAAGTGGGGCTCAATTCTTTGGCGCAATTTAACCCTCCAAAGGGTTAATTAACTTTTTTTTGCTGGTGTTCTGACCCCAAGAAAAACCCGTCTTTTTCAAAGCCAAAAAAAATACATTTTTCCTGTAGCCTAATTCCAAGCAAAGGGGTTTAAAATTCAACTGAAAACCAAATTGTGTGGCGTAAAAAAAAACGCAAAAAAAACACGCAAAAAAGCAAATATTTTGTGGGGGCTCAATTCTTTGGCGCAAATTTCATTTCCCGGGGTTTAATTAAGCACTTTTTTGCTTGGGGGCTGCAAAAATAAAAACCCTTCCCTTTTTTTAAAGCCAAATATAACATTTTTCCTGTACCCCAATTCAATTTTCCCAAGGGTTTAAAAAAAACCTGTTTTTGCTTTTACATTTATTAAAAAAACCCAGTGTTTTTTAAAAAACCAAACAAGGGAAAAAATTTTTTCCGGGGCCCTTTGTGGACGCAATTTATATCCAAGGGTTACCCCAAACTTTTACGGGTTCATTTTTGGGGCAAAAACAGGGTTAATTTAATAACAGATATCATCATCAAAAAAGTGTCTGAAAATTTTAAAAACAAACAGAAAAAAACAGAGAGGTGGCATCTGCACCTTTCGAGTGGGAGGGCACAAACATTCCTGGGAAAAGGCCCATGTCCCCAGCACAGCAAGGGGAAAAGTCCGGGAGCAGGGGCCAAATCGGTGAGGCCAGAACGCCGTGTCCCTCTAGCGGCCGTGGGGGTTTTTCCCGCAACCCCAAAGGGGCTTGATTGGTTGACTATGTCCCTCCTCTTCCCCCAATTTTACACTGACAATCCCCGCCAAGAGTCGGGGGTAACCTAGACAAAAACAATTAAATTTTGGGATGGCCCTGGCGGGTCACGGCCCTCACCTTTCCTCTCCCACCCGTCCCATCCGGTTCCCTGCCAGAATCTACTATGTGGGCTGTGCTCAGCCCCACTATTAGCAGGATGAAAAAATTTGAGGAGGGGAGTCAGCAGCTACTTGGCAGCGAAGAAAAAGGGCCCAAAATCGCCTGCTTTTTTGCAGTAGGGGGCAAAGTAAAAAATGTGGAGAGTGGGCCCTGGGAGGGCAAAAATTTTGAGAGGTCAGCCCCCGGCAAAAACCCAAAACCCCCTGGGTGAAGGGGCAGTGACGATTTAAAAAACAAATAGAAGATATGAAACTGACCCATTTTTGGGGGCCGGGTGAGGCCAAGGGCTTCATAACTTTAGGAAAAAGAGGGGGTCAGCCCTTTCGTGTCCCGGCAGCACGCAAACCAGCCCAATGGGGCGGGGCCATGAGTCAGCAGGATAGGGAGCATGTGGGGGTTCCCGGGGGCCAAACGGGCCCCGGGGGGAAAAAACCCTTTTTTCCCACCCCCCCCCCTTTTTGGGCCAAGAAAGTAGCAAACCCCAGGGGCTCAAACGAGGGCAGCGGGGGCAGTATCACTCAGTGCGGACGTTTGGGGGGTAAAAACCGATACCCCGGCCCGGGGTTTTGGGAGTTCTTTGCAAACACCGGGGGACCGAATATGGGTATATGTAGAATCTGTGGGGAGAAAGTGAAACGTGGCCCAGGGGGCTAAAGTTTTGGGACCCCCGGCCCCTGCGGGCAACACATGCAGCGTTACCCTTTCCCGGGGCCGGGAGAAAAATTGGCCAATTGGTGGGCCATCCTGCCGCCGCAGCAACAGCAGCAACGCAGCGCCCATTTGGGGTGCATGCCCTTGCAGCCCCCGCCAAAGGGTCCACCCCCCTCTGCAGAAGGGGGCTTTTTTTCCTCTTTTACATCAATTTCCCCGGCCAGAGCTCCCGCTCCTCGCTACTCAAGGCGCCCGCATTCGTTCAGCGAGGGGAAAATTTCAATGAAAACAAAGTAGGAAAATTTTTTTTTTCCAAGGGGGAAAAAATTCCCAAAAAAAAAATTCACAGCTGACCGTGCTCCTGTCCAAGTTGTTGGGACTTTCAGTCCCTCCCCCTTTCCCAAAGGTGGACTCTGCACCGTTCAGAGAACAAAAGGCTTGTGCCGACCGAGATGGTAAATTTCCCCAAGGGGAAATTTTTTTTCCAAAAAGGCAGAACCCCGGGACTTCATAAATAGTAGAACAAGGGAAAGGGGGTTTAGTCCTTGACTTATCGGTTTGTTTCCCCAAAGGGGCACGGCAACGGCGGCCATTTTGGGAAGGGTGAAAATACGGTCAGGGCCAGTACATGTCCTTTAAAAGGCCCACTGGGGGGAATGTCTTCCAGCCCCGTCACCAACAACTTGGCCCGGGAAAAGGGGGCCCCCTTTCCCCCTCCACGTTTTCAAACCCGGGTGCACACGCACCCAAGTCCGCCTCCTCCTCCTCCACCACCACCATTCCCTCTCAAGCCCCCACAAAATACTGGGTCCATCATACCACATGTTTTATGGCAACAGCGGTGTTTCCCCCAGTTTTTACAACCTGGGCCTTTTCCCGGGGAACGAATACACAAAAGGGGGGGGGGGGGGGGAAAAGGAAATGCTCCGCGTCATGCAAAAAGAAAAACGATTTTGTGGCTTTCCTTCCGCCCCAAAATGCAAAAGGGAAACCCCCTTTACGGACAATGGGGGGAACAAGGGGGGTCCGCCGCTAGGCCCCCCGAGGAGGGGCTGTCCCCTGCCCCCCTGCATGGCGCACGTGTTCAATCTGGTTGTGAAAAGGTTCCCCAAGTCTTTAACCGATCTTTAAACATTCTGAAAATGGGAAAGGGGGAAATGTGCAAGACTTTTACCATTCGTACAAAGCCAGGAACACCCTCCTCGAGTTGGGGCCCCAGAACGGCCCTCCCCCAACACCCTCTGATATGCGAAGTTTTCCCCCCGCTGGGGGTTCCAGCCTCACAATTTTTGGGCCCCGTAGAAAAAGAAAGGCCATAACGAAAAATTTTTTTTATGAACCAGGCAGACAAAGTACTTTCCCCCTTTTAAAATTTTTTGTCAGCCAAGGGGCAGCTCTTGCGTGACACCTGCCAATTTTTTGAGGGCCATTTTGAGGAGGCGACGTTTTTTGTCAGTTCGCCAGGACTTAAAGGGATGATAACATCATTCCACTGCTTCATTTTCCTGGAAAAAGATTGGGGAAAAATCGGGCTGGGCAGGGGACTGGAGACGTGGGCGCTACAACTTTGTTGGGGACATGAGTCCAAATGGGACGAAAAGGAGGAGGAGGAGGAGGACATTGGAGCAAAGCATTGTCCCGGTGAAAAGGGGTGGAAATTTTTTCCCAGGGACAAGAGAGGGGGAAGGGAGGAGCAGCCCGGAGGAGGTTTTGGGTGGATGTGAGGGAAAAAAGACGAGGCAGAAAGAAACCCCCCAAACAAACCGGGCAGTATACAGTGGAAATGGAGGGAGGGAGCCCCTCGGGAGTCACTTTTTGCAGATGGCCCGCAGCATGCTGAAATTTTTCCGGGCTAGTGACAGCCGAATAGTCAGCATCTGGGCAGAGGGAGACTTTTGGCTCTCCACCCTATTGAACCCCCGCTACCCGGTTTCCCAAAAAGGGAAACCTTTTTTCCAGCAAATTTAGAGGGAAGACAAAACCCTTTAATAAAAAATTTTAGGGAAAAACCTCCCGTAACCCGTTTGGGGCTGCTGCCTATTTTGCGGCATCGTCCCCCCCTTTTGACAGGTCGACCGGGGGGGGTTTTCCCCAGCGCTCACGGGACTACTCCGCGGCTGCGGGGGGGAAGGGTGTGGGGGGGGGGAGGAGCAGTACCTTAACTCCATCAGTAAGGGAACCCCCAAGCCCGGAGTCACTGATGACACTTCCTTCACCGCCAAATAGGAGGGGAAATCGCCACAGCAGCAGGGGAGCAGGAAAATTTTGGGGGCCCGCCCCCAACCAACAGATTGTTTTGGGCCAACTTTTGGGCAGCAACCCCGCCACCTCAGTTAGAAGACCGCCCGGACTTAAAATTTGGGAGGGCCAAAATTTATGTGTGGCCCCCAACTTGCAAATTTTTCAGGGGAGAACTGGGCCTGCCCCCGGGAAATGGGGGCATTTAGAGCAGGGTTCAGTGGGGGCGGGGGCCCATCGTTACCCCCCAAAGGGGAAAACCCCTTGCCCGGGAAATGGGGGAACGACTGACCTTTTTCAAAATTAAACAGGCGTGGGGTCGGGGGGGGGGGGGGGGGAGGGGGATTTCCCCAACCCCTTTGCCCCACTAAAATTTTGAAGCCCCACCCCCCGGAATTTCCACACATCTGGGTGACAGTTTCCCAAACGCCCAAACCCCCAACTTTACCCAAGGGGCTGTAAATTTCCAAACACCCTTTAACACTCGTCCCCTTGTGCACTCTATGAAACCCCATGCTTCTTTGCTGGGGTGTTGCTGTTGCCGTGACATCCACACTGTGTCAATTTTGCCAGGGCTAACCCATGCCCGCTGCTGTGGCGCTGCCCCCCCCCCCACACTGTGGGGCAAAAGTGCCACGCTTGACCTCATGCTGCGGCCCGCCGTGACCCCGCTCTCAGTCAATTTTTGGGGCCAAATCTGTGGCTTCCCCTGTTTTTTCCACCCCCCAAATGCATTTTGCCACGCCCGATCCATGCTGCTGCTGTCCCCTGACCTCCCACGTGGATTGTGCCCCCTTTTGGGGCCCAATACTGTTTTTTCCCCCTCCAGAATGTCATTGTGGGCCCCTTTCCTGATCTCATTCTGCTGCTGTCGGACCCCCCACACTTATCATTGTGCCCAAATCTGTGTGGGCCCCCCCAAAAAAGTTTAAACCCCTCCCCGAATGTCATTGGCCCCCTGCCTGATCTCATGCTGGGGCCGTCGTGACCCCCCACAATTGTATCATTTTGCCACTCCCGTGGCCCTAATACTGTTTTGCCGGGCCTTTCCAGAATGTCATTGTGCCACGCCTGACCTCATACTGCTTTCCGGGGCCCGGGCCCCCCACACGTGTGGGTTTTGCCACCTGTGGCCTAAAACCCGTTTTTTTCCGCCCCCAGAATGCATTGTGCCACCCACCTGATCTCATACTGCTGGGCCTCCCGGGTTTACCCCCCACACTTTTGGAAATTGGGGCCCCTCTGTGGCCCTTTTAAAACCTTTTTAGCCCCTCCAGGGGTTTTTTTTTTTTTGGGGGGGGGGGGGATTTCATTGTGGCCCCCCCCCCCCCCCCCGGGGGGCCCCGGGGCCCTTTACCTCCACACTCTGTGTTTGTGCCACCTGTGGCCTAATACTGTTTTTTGGGCCCCCTCCCAAAATTTATTGTGCCACTTTCCTGATCTCATGCTGCTGCTTTTCGTGACCCCCACACTGGGATCCTTGTGCCACCTTTTGGCCCAATTCTGTTTTTTGGGGCCGCCTCCAGAATGTCATTTTGCCACTTGCCTGATCTCAAAAGCTGCTGCTTTCGTGACCTCCACAACTGTATCATTGTGAATTGGGGGGGGGGTTTTTATGGGGGGGCGGGGGGGGGGGGGGGGGGGGGGGGTTGGGGGGGGGGGGGGGGGGGGGGGGGGGAGTGGGAAAAAAAGGGGGGGGGGGGGGGTTTTTGGTTTTAAAAAAAATTTTATTAAAAGGGGTGGTTGGGGGACCTTCCCCAAAAAATTTTAAAAAGTGAAAATTGTGGAAATTCCCGGGTTTTTGGGTTAAAAAATGTATTTGGGGGCCCCTGTGACCTCATACGCTGCCGGCCGTGACCTCCGCTCTCAGTCATTTTTTGGGCCCCTCGTGGCTTCCCCAGTTTTGGGCCCCTCCAGAAGTCATTGTGCCACTGCCTGGGCCCATGCTGTGTGGCTTTCCGCCGTCCCCCTTTCCCCACCTGTCACTAATGTTTCCCCAAACCGGGGGGGGGGGGGGGGGGGGGGGGCCCTCAACTTGTTTTTTTCCAGCTTTTTGCTGGCCCCTGAAATTTTTTCAGGCCAAAATTCCCAACTTTTAGTTTTTTGGTCAGTTTTGGCCCCGTTAAATGCCCGGAATTTTATAGGGGAAGGGGATTCTAAAAGGCGGGGCAGTCATCTGCGTGTCATACTAAAACACAACATTTTTATGAAGAACCCAAACCCCAAACTCCCTCTGCATATTTAAAACATTGGGGACAACGTTCTACGGGAACCCCTTCATGGGTCTGTGCAGGGCCCCCGGAAATAGCTGCTTTTTTAAAGCGATTTTGTGGGCCAAGTAATTCCCGGGAAAGAAACAAAATTTTTTCGGAAAATTGGGGGAAGTGGAAACCCAATCAATTTTTAGAAATTCGCCCCCAACTCTAGTTGTTTACTGCCCTGCCCAATAAGTCCCCCTTCGTAGCTAAAAAGGGCAATTGCAAAATTGGGAATTTACTTTAAATCCCCGGACTGCCGTAGGGACCAAAAGGGGGGGGAGCATGGAAATGGCTGTACCCGAGGGGGAACAGAAAAAACACAGTCTAGGGGGTGACAGTAGAATAAAAATTTTCAGAATGGGTGGGGGGGAGAGGGCCCCCCCCGGGCAAACACTGCATTCCTTTCTCTTCAATGACTAGGGACCAGTCCCACAACAACAAAAAATCCGACCCGGGTTTCCCTCACTGGAACACTGGGGGAAATAAATCCCATCACAGATTCCTTTTCATATTTAAATCGGGGGCCCCCCTGTTAAAGGAACAGTGACATTGGAAAACACAATTTCACGGGGCCTTTTTTTTTATACAAAAGGGAAAAACCTCAAGGGTGAAAAGGGGCCCTCCCCCCTCCTTGGGATCCCGGCTGCTGATTGACTGCTTGACTTTTTAAATTTTCGGGGGGGGGGGGGGGGGGGCTGTGTTCAATCGTTTTGGTTAGGGCTGAATGTTTTTTTTGCGGGGGGTTTTCCACCCTTTAACTATCGCTAGTACTGAAATTTAAGTTTACCTGACGGGGGACGCCCCCACAAACTAGGGGCTGCAACCCCTTTACAAAAAAGGAAAGATCAGGGCCCTTTTGGGAGGGTGTACACAATTTCAGTCAATGGAAGTGCCGATAAAACTGTGGCCAAAAAAGGGCTGAACCTTTAGAGGGGAAATTTGCTGAGGCGCCCAAAATTTTCAAAACCTTTTTGGGGGCAGCATCCCGGGGGCACCACGCTTGGGGACATTTCCCCGTGATATGGGTTGTGGGCTGCCCGCCCAAAAAAGTCTCTGTTCGTACTAAGGGGGGCAATTGCAAGGGTTTGGAAAGACGTAATTTAGGACTTTCCCTTTTTGTGACCAAGAGGGAGGAGGAGTTTAAAGCGAAATTTTTTCAAACTTTTATTTTTATAAAGGGGGGGGAAAAAATTAAGGTGGGGGTTTATTTGGGCCCAAGGGGTGCTTTTTTTAGTCCCATTCTTTACTGCTCTGGAATTTCTAGTAGTTTTATAAAGAAAGCGCACAATTTCAATTTTACTGGGAAAACTCCCAATTAAAAAAGCCGATTTTTTCGCACAAAAAATGTGCAAAAATCCCCCTCGGCTTTTTACTGATTTACTGCGGCACTGGGAAGGCGCGCGGGGGTCTTGGGGCTGACAGGGACGGGTTAGTTAAAATGCAAACCCAGGGGGGCATATAACTGAAGGCCGAAATACCTGACAGTATCCGGGCACTGCCGTTGCCCCCGGGGGCTGTCCCGCTTCCCCTTCCCCTGTATGCGACTCCTCCGGAGCACACACAGGGGGAAGAAAACCAAATGCGGGGTAAGAGCGAGTGCTCCCTTTCCCGCAGTGGAAATCCCCGGGGGGGCGCAAGCAACTCGCGGCTTTTCCTGATTTTCCGGCACAGGCACCCGGGGTCTCACCTGCGAAAGGGGCCTGATGACAAACCAAACCCCCCTGTGCTGGGGGGAAGATCAGGAGACACGCAGAGATTGACAGGGGGAGGGGAGGGAAAATGGTTTTTTTTTTGTTTTTAAAAACCCTTTCATATCCTGCCATTAGGCCCCCTTTGGGGATTAACCGCCTTTTACCCTGCCTTTTTTTTAAGGGGAAAAACTATAACCGCCTTTTAACACTGCCCATGAAGACCTAAAGCCCGCCTAGGGGGACCTATAACCCCCCTTTTACCCCTGCTTTGGGGGATCTAAAACCCGGCCCATACCCCTGCCCACTAAGACCAAAAAGCCTTTCCTTTGGGGGGCTTAACTTGCCTTTAACCTTTCCTAGGGGACCTAACCTGCCTAATTTCCTGCCTAAGGGGGGCCTATACCTGCCTATACCATGCCAATTGGGGGGGAAATTTCCTGCCTATAAACCTGCCTATAACGCCCAAGGGGGACAAAAACCCGCCTAAACCCCGCCTATAAACTGCCTATGGGGACATTAAACTTTTCCATATCAGCCTATATCTGCCTATTGGGGAAAATTAAAAATCCAAAACCTGCCTAAAATCCCGCCTATTTGGGGAAAAATTTTAAAATGCCCAAACCGCCTAAATCTGCCAAAGGGGGGGCATTTAAAAAGGCCCATGTAATTTTATTGGGATCTATTTTTTATTTTTAAAATTCACCCCTTTCCCCCTGCATTTTTCAAAACCCCAGGTTAAACTCCGAGGCCAAAAAGCTTTTCTTTTTTTTTGCATCAAAAGTAGGTGCCTTTGGCAAAAACTCGGGGAACGGGTTATTTTCTCGGGTTACAAGGGGAGTACCCCGCATCTTTTTCCCCTTTTTTCCCCGCAGAAAGGCACTCTGTGCGAAAACATCAATCCCCCTTAAAGTAAATGTAGCTACAGTTTCCTCCTCAGCTGAGCGCTGGGAATTCCACTGTACAGAAACAAGATGACAAGGGACACAACACTAAATCAGCAATACATCTTCTTCATCTTTATGAGTGGTGGGAATCCCAGCAGTCAGACCCCCAACAATCAAAATTAGATAGCATTTCCTTGCAATATGCTATTATTTTCTTAGATGGTAAATCCTTTCATTAAGTGATGCTATATGTAAACATACACTCCCTGTGGAGTTCTTTTCTTTAGACTCAAATATTATTTTTCTTGATTTTCTTTTTAGTGTCATGACCTCATGCCTTATCATTAATTGAACTTGCTGATCTTTTCTTATCTTTGAATAAAATGATATAGCCCTGTGAATTGTAGGCAATTACACCACCCTTGAACATTACAACATCATGCCTCCAGTCAAAAAATAGATTTTCATGCTTTGTTGAATAGCAAATAACTGTCTTTGTGAGCTGTTGTAAATGCTTAGAAAAATGGAAGAACATAAACAGATTAACTCAGGTTTTCAGTTTTATCCTTCCTAAGTATAATTTTCTTATTTTAATTTTTCCAATAATGTACATAGGCTAGGACAGTGGTGTGATGTGATTTATCCCATGTGTGTAGGCTGACAACCCTTAAGGGCTACAGCTGGCATGATGAAGACTTGTTGGTCCTCCCTCCTTGCCTGGAGTAGATGACACAGAAAGTAATGCACACAGTCTGATTTAATAAAGAAACGACAAATGTGTTACTCGCCAGTATTTGCCATGAATGTCTGTTTGGTCTGGGTCCCAGAGGTACCTATCTCCTAAACGAACCCCAAAACCTCTACGTTCTGAATGAAGGTAGGGGCAGGATTCTCCCATAGACATGAATTGGAGTTCCGATTTCAGGGTTCCAGACGTGGGACCTGGACATATCAGACATTGTTGGCATATTCTAGTGACATGTCATCACTGTCTGCATTAAGACAATACCTTGCTCTACGTTCGACTCAACATCTCCCTAGGGCTTCTGCTATTTCATTTATATGGCATTGATGCTATCACACTTGGCGCCTCTCATGTATCATGAGTATACACGTTCCCTTACAAATTACTCATAATATGCTGTGGCCCACTAAGAATCACTTGCCACTATTTCCAATCACATCCTCGCAGGTTAAATGGCCAGTCATCTCTCTGCAGCCCACAGTGCTCATTGTCTGTTTGCCATATTCACTGTTGAATCCACAGCTTTTTATCCTGCAGGACACACTCTCAGGCTACTCAACTTAGCCAAGTATCAACAGCACCATCCACCAAATGATCACATAACCACACGTCAAATAATCACCATAACCTACAGGGCTTCCTATGGTAACCAGTCTTATCTGTTTATAGGCAGCAAAGTGCACAAAGCTGGATTTCCCAGCCACAATGAAGCCAACCACTTAAACACCGCAGTACGTTAACATCTAATATAAGTGTTATTGGTGCGAACCATGTAACGATGTTTGGCATAAATAGCATTGGTATCGTTTGCAAAAGAATACATTTTCTGTAGTACAGTGCAACTGAAACAGTACAACGGCATACCCGCCAACTGTTCTGGATCCTGCGTTACAGTCCTGGATTCTAGGGGCTGTCCCATGGTCTCTGACAAGTGGTGGCATATCCCAGGGTTCCAGGGCATATGCCCTGAATTCCGTGTCTGAGCTGCAATATTTTTATGTGTTTTTCATGCAGTTTGCAAATTAGCTCTCTCTCTCAGAAAGAATAATACTTTGCACATGGATAAAATTGTTGGTACCCTTGCCTTTCCTTTAGAAAAAGTAAAAACCCACAGTGGTTACTGAAATAACTTTGACACTGATGTACCTTGACCTTGGAATTCTAATTTTTCTGAAAGTTGTTTGTGCTCTCTAGTTCGCTTTATTCATCTCTTCACTTTGTTATCAATTTCCCTCTTGTGGCGACATCCAGGGATGTTGTCTATAGTCCCACAGGCCTTAATCTTCTGAATAAAATGTGCAGCAGGAACATCAAGCTGTTTGTAGGTGGTTTTATAGCCGTGACTTATAATGGCTATCATTTTGTTTCTAATCTTCTTAAACAACTCTCTCCTAAGTTTCCTTTGGTCCATGTTCAGTGTGGTGCACACCATGATACCAAACAGCACAGTGACCACTTTTCACCCTTTAAATAAGCAGACTGACTGATTATGTGTTTGAAGACAAGTTTATTGTGTATTATGTCCCTTTAGTCAAATTCTGTTCTAGGCGTACCATTATTTTTGTCCAAGTTTCATTAGTTGTTTTTATTCAGTTGAATCACAATTCAAAAGCAATATTTGATTTTCATTATTCGATTTTCAGTAATTTAAAAAGTATTATTATTTTTGACTGTTTCAAGTTATGTCATGGTTTGTGGGTTTTTCTTTCTTTAACGGAAGGCTACCAACAATTTTGCCCTAGTGTGTATTTTACTAGTACTACCTGTTGAAGGTTGTTGCCTCCAACTCAATGTTCATTTAAAAAAATAATGGGACACTGTTTTCTTAAAATCCCATAAAGGAGGATATATTTGCTGCTACAAAGGCAGGTAAAAATCCATTCCCAGTAGGAGGCTAAAACGCTCCTACCATACATGAAAATCTGAGGTTCTTAGAATACGTTATGATCTAATTGTGGGAGTTCATCCACCACCGGCAAGGTGATCTACTTTCATATGGGAACCCACACTTAAGAGATGAGCGAATTTCTCAAAAAATTTCGTTTTGTTCATTTATTTGCGACGAACCTTGTAAAAAACAGCTATTTCCTGGCTGAGAAGAGCCTGTATGATATTGTAGAACATTGTGCCATGCAGAAATATGCATAGGGAACGTGGTTTTGTATTGAAACAATGCTGTGATTAAGTATGACACGCAGATGACAGGCGCCACTCTTAGAATCACTTCACACTTCACTTATCTGGGCAATTACGTGGTCAAAACTGACCAAATAACTGAAGTGGAAACGCAGCCTGACAGGGTAATGTCAAAGCCAACGAGAAAGAACCAAGCAAAGGGCCAAGATCCCACTTCCTGCTTAGCGGCATTAGCTTTCGCACAGAAAACAGAACGGATAGCTGTCTCTCTGCTCAGCTTTTTTCAGCATTTTGAAAAGGCTCCTTAATAGATTAGTTAGCTTAGGGTACAGCAAGATTAGAGAATTCTAGTTAGTATTAGTTAGAGATTTGGAAACAGCTCCAGGGCTCTGAACTGCACAGCAGCAGGGGGGACATGGTTCAGGGGGGCAGATCCTGCATCAGACATATTTCTCCTCTCAAGCCATTGTGAAATAGCACCCAATTTTATTTCTGCGTTGCCATCAGCCACCACAGTCTGAGAGCCGGGTGTCCCTTTGTTGTGGGGTGCACGTCTGCATTTATTACTCATATTTCTCCTCTCAAGCCACTGTGAAATATCACCCAATTTTATTTCTGCATTGCTAGCCACTACAGTCTGACTTCAGGGTGTCTGTTTTGGGCTGCACTTCTGCATTTATTACTCATGTTTGTCATCTCAAGCCACTGTGAAATAGCACCTATTCTATTTCTGCATTTCTAGCCATAACAGTCTGAGTTCAGGGTGTCCCTTTGTTGTGGGGTGCATTTCTGCATTTATTACTCATATTTTTCCCTCAAACTAAAGTGAAATAGCACCCAATTTTATTTCTGCATTGCCAGCCATTACAGTCTTAGTTCAGGGTGTCCTTTTGTTGTGGGGTATACGTCTGCAGTTATTACTCATATTTCTCCTCTCAAAGCATGGTGAAGTAGCACCCAATTTTATTTCTGAGTTGGCTGCCACCCCAGCCTGAGTTTAGAGTGTCCATTTGTTGTGGGGTGCACGCGCATTTATTACCATATTT